>CAUOFW020004269.1:318170-339607 GCA_963454935.2 Ilex paraguariensis | reverse complement strand
GGGGGGGGGGGGGGGGGGGGGGGGGGGGGGGGAGAAACATGAGCTTAAGCATAGAAAGCAGTAACAGTGATACACCAATTTGTTTCTTATCTTCTCATCCTCAACAGCTACAAAATTATAAGAAGGTAGCTTGCAGAGAAATGATAATGAAGTTCAGCTCGAGTGCTGCATTATTAAAACAAAGACTGGTTCAACATGATTAATTTTAGGGGGCACAAATTTGGCTTAGCCAAGTTGCAAAACTGGCCTACCCAGCATAAGTTCCATTATGCTGAACTTTAACATGTTTCAGCTGCAAGATGAATAAGTAATTAATTGGTCATTATTTAACTACCCTAAACTTGAACATAATTGTCCAGAGTGCAAGTGCATTGAACTGTATGAAACAGTGAAGCCAAAAAAACAAGGAAACACACACAAACTGCATTATTTGAGCACATAATAATCAAGACAACAGGAAAACGCATGCAAGAAACCCAGTTTTTGCCTACCAATGCATACACTTTAACAGATGAAACAACATATAATTTCATTATACACATCCCTTATGGTCACATTAACTCTTAGCGTTAAGGTCATTCCCATGACACTCGGTATGCAGTGTTTTCTTGTTTGTCTTACGACCATTCTATAACATTAAACATGTTTAGTCTTATTTCTCTCATTTTGATTAAACAATAATGAAGCAGCACTTCTCTACTGATCCATATTTGTCTTAAAGATACAATGTCCTTGATAATCAGTACATGATTTAAACAAACAATTACAACTTTTGAGAGTGTTTTGCAGATAAACTTCAGTTTTACATAATTCCAGCTCCTAAATTAATAGAGCTCTTATGCATCACACTACCTAAACTCTCCAACAAATTTGTACTGAAACGGTTCCCTTATTTCAGACTTTTGCATAATGGAAGCCACTTTAGCAATTATTACCCACATGATGAATATAGTACCAATTCCAACCCTCACGGTAGAACTAATTCACTAAGAGCACTCAGTGCTGCAAATTTCTGGGGGCTATCTTGATTGCAAAATTAAATCTAATTTACATTTTCATCTAAGAAGCGATAAGACACAATAAAGATATGATGGTGCGAAAAAATATTAAAAAGTAGGATATGGACATGGGTACGATTCATCTATATATATAATAGGATGTTATTACAATAGTAGAGAATTAATAGATAAAATACGTCCTAAACTAAAGTTATTTTGATGACATAGGGACTGGTTAATGGTGTGTTGAATCAAATGTTCAATGTAATTCAAAAGTTTAATTTTTCCATCTACCTACCAAACACACCGTTAAGGGAGGTCATGGGTATAATTCATGAATCACATCAACATTGCAGTAGCAATGTCAAAAACTCAAATATAAAAGAGAAACATCACCTTAGTGAACATTCCGACACCGCACTCAATTCCAACCTTGGCCAAGAACAGATCATCAGCCAACAACCTCTCCTTAAACCCTCCAAATTGCATCAACCACCGGAAAAACGCCGACTTGTCGAGCTCAAAGTACTTCGTAACTATCGATCCCGGTATTCTCCCCCCATCCACCGCCGCCTTCAAATCCTTGGGTAAACAATCCAATGTCCGCCCTATCTCCGCCAACGCCAAGATCGCCCCCACCTTATTTTTATCATGATGATCTCCATCTCCGCCGCCTCCGTCGCCGGAGTCGTGTTTGTTTCCTCCGCCATTGATGTTATCACCACCAGAGAAGGCTAGGACTGGGCGGTTGTGGAGGTGGGTCGTCAGTGGGAACGAGAGGAAGAGAGTTTTCGGGATGGTGGATCGGAGGTGAAGGGAAAGCGATGAAGAGGAGAGAGATGGGAGGTGGGGATTGAGGTTGGGGAGGTGTGGACGGTGGCTGGAGTTAAGAGAGTTGAAGTTGGCGGTGGGGATCGACATAGTGGGTTTCAACTCTCTACTCCGTTCACCGCTGTCTCTCTGCCTGTCTCGCTGTCTCCCTGTCTCTCTGTCTACGTTAGTTGGGCGACGAGAAAAGAAAATTGGTTTGAGGTAGGTTTTTTGGAGGAGGAATATAAAGCCCGCAGAGGCTGCGGAGGGTGGACTTCACGATTCTTTTTGTTTGCTACTTAAAGTTGGCACTTTTTAGGTGGGATGGTATTGGACAGTACAAGAAAAAGGGTAAATTGGAGAGAGAGAGAGAGAGAGAGAGAGAGATCAAAGGGAATATACTAGAGGGAGACAGAGCATAATGGAAATTGTTATTCCCATTTGTGATAACTTTTGGATTTGTTTTCCCTTCCTTGTGGCATATAATTGGTCACTAAATTTCATTGCTATCAGCCTTTTTATTTATTTTTTCCTTTAAAACAGAAAATGAAACCTATGTGACTCTCATCTACGACTCAATTGGGTTATTTTTATCTATTTTTTTTTTATCATATCTCTCAAGTACAATAGATAATACATTCACAAATTTCCTCTTTCCAATATTTATTCCAATACATCTCATCAAACTCCAATATCTATCTCCATGAATTTCCATGTTTCCAAGATACTAATCATCATCAACCCCATTTCAATTCATTGAGTTTAATCAAAATTGGTTTCATCAACCCATTTCAATTCAATATCGATAATTGTCAAGTTTTCTCATGGATCAAAATAGATAAAAATTATATTAATCTTGTCTATTATTATTCTTTTATAAATTAAAATTTTAACTTCTTAATTATAATATTAAATAAATATATTTTGAAATATACATTGACGTGAATCTTATTTTCATGTTTTTAATTGTGGATTCATTGGCTCTCTACTGGGTCATAATTTGATTGGTGTGACACTCACATTGAGCTAATTTAGATTTACAATAGCCAAATAAGTATTTCTTCTATATAATTAGATACTCTATTAAAACAAATCATATAATAACTTCCAAAAAAATTATAATGCATAAATCCTCAAAATAATATAGAAATGACTTAATTTTCACCAATTACACCTACTTAAATTCGTCATTAATCGAGTATTCATTTTGATTGGGAAAACTTTGTGCAATTTTGAATCGATAATTTTATGTAATTCAATAAATTATTAAATTATGGGGCGTTTGAAAATACTTATCAAACTTCAATTAATTTTCTTGTCTACTTTTCTATTTTCCCTTGATAATCCTTTTTCTCTTTTTGTACGTAACCTCGTAATGACCGCACCAACCTTGGACAACAACGGTCAACGCGTCGTTCGGAGCTTGGGAGGCACGATATCCCAAGAGCGTTGCGAGAGCATCGCAGCCTAGTCGTGTTGTAGAGAGTCCACGTGCCAATTGCAGGTTTTTTGTATTGTAACTTTGTGCTTCTGCGTTTGTCAACTAAAAATATTTCTCACACCCCCCCCCCAACATTCTGTGTATTTTGGTTAGGGCCCCAGAATTTTAATTTTGCAACTAAAACCCTAGAAGTTAATGCCTATGTCTTAATCACTTATATTAGCTTTAACATACTAACAACATAAAAATGTAAAATATTCGATTTAAACCACAATTAATAACATGAGATAGTTGAGACTGTTACCACAACACTATTGAGAACAAGTTGAACATTCAACCCATCCTACAATATTTTGGTTCACAAAGACTACTACAATATTACCGCAAATATATTCGAACCTAAGACCACTAGAGGAGGGGTGAGACTTTCACCTTTTATTGAAGCTAACTAAACTACCACCTGGGTAGTCAAAATATTAAAAACCATTTTGGTAGATGGATTGCACTATTTTTCAACAATATTTAGGGAGCTATATATTAGTGTGAATGGTGAATTATGGGCATTGAGAAATAGACAAACACACTATTCAACGACGACTTAAATTTTATGTATATTAGAGTTAAAATTTGAGTAATGTAAAATTATTGATTTGAATCAACATATTTTAGTGGTGAAGCTCAAATTTTTCCTAGATCTTTTAGCAAGTCAAATACTATATCCTAAGACTACGAGCCCTTTTTTTTTTATTCATTTTTGCTCCAAAACTTTTTTTGTCTCTCCTCTTTCTTTTTCTTCTTCCTTTAAATCTCTTTCTTACCAAAACTTATTAAGATCTAAGTATATGAAGAGTTTTACGGTAATACTAGACTGACTAAATTTTGGGATCAAATTTAGAGTCTAAATGACATAGCAGTTGACTTGAACTTCTTTGATTGATGTCATATCATTTGGGTCCCAATAAAAACTTCAAATAATCAACTACCATGTCATTTGAACTTTAAATTTAATTTCAAAATTTAGTCAGTCTAATATTATTCCGAGTTTTAACCTGTCCAGAACAGAAGCTTTGATGACCGGCCTATTTGTTAATGGTGGATGAAGAGAGAGTGGAACTTGAATGGTGAGTTGCAAAATTCTGTCATGAGCTGGGAAAAGTCGTTTTTGATGAGCTGGAAACCCATGTGTAGGCCTGAATCTGACTCCATTTCCAAAGAGTTAGGAAGTCTCAAATCTTCGGTAGAACCAATAATTTTGCTTTTCTTTTTCCGTCGTCGTGGGAAATATTGCATGTTTTGACCAACTATGGCATTTGTGGTAACAGGCTGGTGGTTAGTTGCGGTGGTGGAGAAGGATTTGTGGGGTGTAGTGGTATCAGAGTTGGAAGTGGGTTGGGGTGATAGGATGCGACTATAGTGGTAAAAGTGTGTTAGTTGTAGGTTTTATTTTTTAAAGATAAGAGTTCTATAATGATGGCATCACAAAGAAAAATAGATTACAATTAGAGATAGTTTAGTTTTTTTTTTTTTTGTATAAACTATTACCTCTATTAACATTTGCAACTTATTCACAAGTTAGAGGGATTTAGTAAAACTTGTAATTGTTGAGGGGGTATGTGCAATTGCCCCTAAGTTTAGGTAAGTTTTGTGTAATTTATCCTTAATTTTTCGATACCATATTTTTATTTTTTATTCAATAATTTTGTATGTTATTATTTCTATTGCTTTATTATATCAGTATCAATGATGGTTAACCATTCTAGTTAAAATTAAGGGATAATTACACTTAGATCCTTTAAAGTTTGTCACTTAATTACTTAGAGCCTTAACATTTAAAATATTATACACAGACCCCCTGAAATTTGTACGTGCGTAACACATAGACCTCTGCCGTCATATATCCGTTAATATACCCGCTGACAAATTATACTTAGACCCCCTAAAATTTATAGGTATATAATACTTACATCGTTCAAGTTTAAAATGTTATATTTATACAAAAAATATTCTAATTAAATATAGAATATAAAATATTTTAATTTTTATAACCAAAATTCATGTTCTATTATAAAATTTAATAATATAAAATTAAAAATTAAATTTATTTTTTTTCTTAAAAAAATATAATTAGTATATAATTATACTATCTATTGATTGTTTGGAGTTATTAGAATCGAAACTTAATCTCATTTAACTATAATTTGAATATAAGTATAGACAATCTGCCTCGGTGGATAAAAGTGGATTTTATGCACCATTTGTCAATTATTTAAAGCAAGTAATAAATGATGAGAGTCAATTTAAGCAAAATACAATTTAAATGGTTCCGTTAATGTGACATACTCTACTATGAATAGTTAGGATAACATGGGTGTTTTATTACTTCAAAGAGTGTAAAGTGCTCAAGTGTGAGTATATGTGAGTTGTCCTCTATGTGTAAGTGGGACATATAATTTATACACATTTCCTAATATATTGAGGCACCACATCAGTAACAAATAGACTAATTTGGTGGAAGAAGCACCATTCTCGCAACGGACGGGTTAGTTGCGTGGAGATGACGTAGAAATATCTTTACCAATTGCAGATTGGATCTCATAAATGATGTGGCTGACTTTTTAGGGTTACTAGGCTAAATCCTTGACTCCAGGGATGACTTGGTTGATTGGGATTTGGTGAGTTCGTCTAAATTTGGATTTCTTTTGGGCCAGACTCATTGGGCCTAGCCCATCATCTGAGTTGGGGCTTGGGGCGGGCTCATCAAAATCTGCTTCTTCTAACTTGGTGGTGGATCTGACAAAAAAAAAATGTAATGGTGGACAAAAGTAGATTGCTAGAACTTCACTGCAAAACTCTAATGCTTAAATTCTTGACGATTTTATATATATATAAAATCAAGTAGTTAGATTTTTTTGTCTTTAAGTTTTTGCGGCTCAGATCATTTGAGGATTATTGATCCAATAATTCTAATTAAATTTTTATTCCTTTTAAAATTTTAAGACTCTCATCTCTAATATAACTTTCTTTCTCTTTCTATTTCATACACCTAACTCTCATATAACTCTCCCTCTTTCTCCCTCAGACATTTTAAACACACTCTCTCATCTCTCATACTCTCTCTTTCTCTCTTTATATATACATAGATGAGATAAAATGAAAGTCTAATTAGGATCGTCAGGACAAACAATGTTATCGCATACTTTTTCTCTTAGCATTATTTGTTTGTCTTGACAATCCTAATTTACTTTTTTATTCAAAAAATTTGTATGATTTTATAGATAAGAAAATATTTAAATATTAAAAAAAAATTCTCAGATTGTAGATATTCAAAGCCAAGCTAATCACCAATAAAAAAAAAGTTCAAAATCAAACTAATCACTAATAAAAAATAACAAATGATATCAATTACACCAAAAAAATAAAAAAAAATCAAAGTCGAGCTAATCACTAATAAAAAATGACAAGTGATATCAATCGCACAAAAAAAACTAAAACATTCAAAGTCAAGCCAATTACCAATAAAAAATATCAATGACCCATAAAAAAATAAGTGAAACCAATTGCACAAAAAAAATAATATTTTAAACCAACTATCAATTTTTTTCCTTATTTGCATCGTTTTCTCCTTGCTAATGTTCATATTTTTTAAATACTTGAATAGTGTAAAATAGACACCAAAATGATAAAAAAAGTCAGTTAAATCAATTTTTTTTTAATAGTGAAATTTTGATGTTGTTGATTTGGTTTAATTGCAGAATATAAATATTTTTATAACATCCGAGAAGTCATAGCGACAGATAATTTAAATTAGTTGTCCTTGCAACTACAAGCAGATTCGCTGGACAATGTTAGTTTAGTTGAGTTTTTTTTTTTTCTCTTTTTTAGATATTTGATTTGTGAACTAGACAACCTATTCATTAGATTTAGTAAGAGGTTAAAAAAATGAACATTTGTTAGAAAGAAGAGCCGTCATAAAGAAATAAATGACAGGATAATTTTGTAATGATGTCAATTTAAGTTCTTAGAGATTTTCGAATTGTGTTAATGTGATATAATTTTTTCATTCAATCTTTGCATTTCTTTTATTTAAGACATTCTTGGATGCCCCATTTACTTGACAAATTTTTGTGTTAAGAGTGCCTTCAGACACAAGTAATGACTAGTATATATATAAAGAGAGTAGTTGTTCCACCAAAAATTGTGCAAATGAAAAATTCACAAATATATCTTTAAAATATAATGAAATCTAACTTGTTCGCATCTTGCACTGATGGAAAACAATACTTGAATAGCACTGAGATTTTGATTCTGCAGTAACTCAGAAATCTAGAAATAAAAATAAACAAAATATATGTATGTGAGAAGACATAAAATGCTGAGAGAAGTAGAACATAATGAGAATTATGAATTTTACGTGCAATTGAGAGCCTCTGGTGGATGTTAGCCAAAGAGTGTGAGATTATAATTTCTCGACCTCATTCATACCTTGCACCTATGCAGTGTGTATCATGTAGGTGTTCATTTACGTGCTAAGTGCAAAGTGCATCATCAAAGCGTCACGTTATGCCAACACTATTCACCCACCAAGACTAATTAATGAGTCATATTATCACAAGAAAAAGAATTACCTACCAAGAACTTCCAGTAAAGAACTTCTCTCTCACTAGCACAGTTAAAATTATCACCCATTTCACTTTCTTTCCTTGTTTTATGGGTGAATAGAAGGTTAATGAAATAATAATATCATTCCACTTTCCTCCTAATCAAGGGGATTAAAGGGGTGTACACAATAAAAATATAGTGGTTCATCAGTTCGGGAGCTCGGCTAATCCACTCTTCAATGGAGATTCTTGCTCCTTCCTTCACTATTTACTATACCAAAAAGTTTACAGAATGTAAGATGTGATATTAGGGTTCCGCCTCTCTGTTGGGGGCGTTACATAGTATTTACAAGGGTGACCCTTAATCTATGAGATCTGATCCGTGATTCTCGCCATCTATCCGAGATTCTTACCCTTATTTCGTGGGCTTCTCCATAATTTTAGGAGAAGATCTTGGTTGGTTGAAATTGGATGTCTTGATTACAGCTTCCTAACGCTTTAGGATCCTCTCGTGGTTAACCAGCTATTATCTTGCCTTAAGAGACACTCAGCCCTTACCCTTAGACCTCTGCTAATGTACCTGACTTCCTGGTCCGAGCTGATCTCCTGAGCTTAGCACTTGAAATTTATTTTAGGTGTCATCAGTTGCCCCCCAACTCTTAGTCAAGTTGGCTTGGGCAAGGGCTGAGCTTAAGATGTAGCAGAATGGTTTCCAAATTAGCAACTTCGAAGTTTGCACTAGAAAAGAGCTCTGGAGTTCACGACGAGCTCGTTAGTTCATAAAAAGAGCCCTGGAGCTCATGACGAACTCGTTAGTCCATGATAAGAGTCTTACAGCTCACGATGAACTCGTTAATTCATAAAAAGAGCCCTAGAGCTCACGTTGAACTTATCAGCCTATAAAAATAGCTCAGTAGCTTAGGACGAGTTCTTCTGTCCCTAAAGCAAACACAGCAGCTCAGAATGCGCTTCCCGATCCATAAGAACTAAAAGTAAGACCTGCATCACGTAGACTAAAAGGAAAGCTTCACAGCTTCTATCCATTACAAAAAGGAAAAATGGGGGTCTTTGGTCCACAAGCTAGGAAACGACATGGAAGATCAGCTGCGAGATTCTCAAAGCCACAAATTGTATATAAGAAGCGGCAAACATGGAAAGGGAAAATCAAGGTTTCAAGAACATCAAAGATTACAAAAAAATCAGTTAAAGCAAAATTCCTAGTCGTCTCTACAGTTCGGCTATCCTCTCTTTCAAATGCAGGTTCTCCTCCTTCAGCTCATCCCTCTCCTTCTCAGTCGCTGACAGTAGATCCATCAATTTTTGCCCAGCAGAGAAAAACAGAACTTCCCCCAAGAAAGATCTGGATGAAGGAAAGGATAAACCATTCCTCTTGCCTTTCTTGATATGAGTCCCAACATCCTCGCTCTCATCAGACCCGTTAGAAGAGAGATCAGATTCAGGAAAAAAAAAAAGGGAAAGTCCTGTTCAGCTACAATTGCGCTAAACAAAAACAGATTATTTGGCGTCATGAGATCAGGAAAAGACATGGGCTCAGCTTGGGTCATTTGTTCCACCCTCATCTGAGCTCATTCCTATGAACTTAGGAGTTCATTGTGAGCTACTGAGCTCGTTCTCATGAACTTAAGAGTTCATCGTAAGCTATTGAGCTCGTTTTCATGAACTTAAGAGTTTATCGTGAGCTATTAAACTCGTTCTCATGAACTTAAGAGTTCATCGTGAGCTATTGAGCTCGTTTCCATGAACTTAGGAGTTCATCGTGAGCTATTGAACTCATTTTTATGAACTTAATAGTTCATCGTGAGCTTCTGAGCTCATTCCTATGAACTTAAGAGTTCATCATGAGCTATTGAGCTCGTTTTTAGGCAATTTCACAGGGAGAAAATAAAGACATGCAATCAGATTACAGAAGAAGCTTACGAAAAAAATCTATTAAGATGCTCCGCATTCCAAGAATGAGGTAGGAGTTTCCCTTTCTCGGTTCGCAACTCATAATTTCCTGGCCTTATCACCTTTGAGATGATGTACGGACCTTCCCAATTTGCCCCCAGCTTCCCGTGAGTCGGGTCCTTCCTTGCCAACAGTTTTCTGAGCACTAAATCGCCCACCTTGAAACTCCTTCGTCTGACCTTCCTGTCATAGTACCTGGTTGTCCTCCCCTGATAACTTTTGATACGATGCAAAGCTGCATCTCTCTTTTCTTATATGAGATCCAAACTCAATAGAAGGGACTCATCATTATCCCCTTCGTTGGCAAACTCAGTTCAGGGGGATGGAAGTCCAATCTTGACTAGTGCCACTGCTTCGGTTCCAAAGGCCAAAACAAACGGTGTTTCCTGAGTCGCCGACCTGGCAGTTGTTCTATAAGCCCATAGTACTTCTGGAAAATGTTCCACCTATTTACCTTTTAGACCTTCCAATTTAGTTTTCAGGGCTACTTTTATGGTTCTGATGGTGACCTCTAACGTTTCCCCTTCTTTTGGGGGAACGATCTCTATCTCTTCTTGGGGACCTATCTCATCCTCTCTTTCTTCTGGGACTTCGGTCCCTTTTTTTCTCCTCTTTCCCTTTGTCTTTTTGCATGGATGAGCTCCCCACTTTTGAGAGCAGAGCTTTTTTGCCGTTTATGTATTTTTTCACCTTGGCCAGTACTTCGGCCATACTGGCCTAGGGATTTTTCGAGATGAAGGACATCAAGTCTTTAGATTGGACATCCAAGCCAGCTATAAATGCAGTAATGACAAATTTTTCGTCTGGGATGTCCACTTTTAGCGATTCCGAGTTGAACCTCTGAACATAGGATCTGAAGTTCTCGTGGGGTCCCTATTTCACATTTAGCAAGTGGTAACTCGGCTTTTTGTACGTTCGAGCTCCTATAAAGTGAGACACAAAGGATATGGATAGCTTCTTAAAGGAGAATATCGAGGTTGGGGGAAGCCTATTGAACCATGCTAGGGCTGAGCCCTTCAACGTGATGGCAAAAGCTCTGCAGCGCACTAGATCCTGGTATCCATGCAACTCCATCTGGTTCTTGTAGGTGTTGAGGTGATCTACGAGATCCTTTGTTCCATCGAAAGTGTCTATTTGCGGTATTCTGAATTTCATAGGGAGGGGAAAATACAGCACCCCAGTGGTGAATGAGGATTTAGTCTGCTATACCAAGGCATCTATGATAACTAGAGCCCTGCCTCTCACGACTTCTTTCATGTGGCTGAGCTCTTCCTGGATACCCTAGAAGTGATACTCCTAATATTGTTCTCTCCTTTCCTGTTGATAGGGGAAAAAATCGTTTCTCTCACCTCCTTCGTTCTGACTCTGTCCTTCGTCGTTGTGGCCATTCTTGAGGGATATGCGAGGTTCTAGTCCCATGGTTTGACTATTTTTTCCTTCTTCGTTAACTTCTTTGAGGGGGTTGAGGTATGGTTGCTCCCTAGGTGGGAGGTTGTTCTGGCCTTCTTAAGCCTGTCGTGCCTCCTGTGGGCGTTGTAAGAGCTTTAAAAGTTCTTTGTTTTGTTTTAGCAAGCGTTGATTGGAGAAGCGAAGAGCCTCCATCTCGTTATTCATGGGGAGACCCCCCACTGAAAGATTGGTCTCTTGGACGCTCTCGGGTTGTCTGTTATTAGCAACTTTTTGCTGATCTTGCGCCCGTGGTGGATTTGTTTCACTTCGGTTCATGTTTCGCGTTGATACCATCAGTCACTAAAAAATCAGTTTGTTTATAATAGGAACAGTCGTTCCCACAGATGTCGCCAAATTGATGGCGTAAATCAATATGGATGAGCAAAAGGTGCAAATAACGTGAGATAAGCGTGGATCAGAGCTTCAGGGCTCGTGTATGATGCTACAATCGAATATTGAGGGGATTAAAGGGGTGTACACAGTAAAAATATAGTGGTTCACCAGCTCGGGAGCTCGGTTAATCCACTCTTCTGTAATGCTTCGATTTTTTTTTTCTTTTCAGAGACGTTAATTGATATAAAAATACCCAAATAAAAATAACAGAGCACTAATTGTCCCAACAAAATTTTATTTATCAAAATTATCTCCTAATACAAATAAATCTGTCAATATAAATAAATCTCTCAACAGGATTAAAACATCAATTCCATCGACATCTCCTTGTCTTTAATACTCTGATTATCTCGTTCCGATCTTTTCTCTAAAATCAACTTGAAACTATTAAATAAAGCGAAAAAGTATACAATATGACGAGAAAAAATATGCTCAAGGACATTGAATAACAAATGATCGAGTATCACAAAGTATCTCAATCAACATATACAAATAGCATATTTGCATATCACGCATCATGCAGAATCTTAAAATCGATATGACACCTCACCAATCATCCCACCTCAACCCGATCCCATGGGTGTCTTGGTTGGCGATGCACCGGCTATTGGCTGTCACGATCCCGTCTCAGTATCCACAGAACACGATTAATGAGATCAAGAACATGATCAATGAGATCAAAATATTCAAGGATATTCAATCGAAATTCCAAAATAATGATAGCACAGGTTGGAATACAAATCAAAGGATAATCAAAGAATTACTCTTTGCAAAGAGATTTAAAGAGAGCATATTGTATACCACTCCGTACCTCTGAATTATTATTTGAATTCAATAACTCTGATTTTCATTTCATTCTTCTTATTTTCGGGTTGCCCTTTACTTCCCATTTTCCTCTTCTTTGTTTCTGCCAGACAACTCCCTGTCTGTCTCTCGGTTTATCTTTCAAGACCTCCTCCACTTTCTTTTATTTTTGGCTATCTTTATATGCTAGGAAGGTGGGACGTCTTCTGCCAAATTAATTGGCAAGTGTTAAAAAAATCTTTCCACGACTTTTTCTACAATATATTCAATGCTAGCTGAAATCCCATTTCTTTATTCTTTCTCTCTCTTTCTTTGTCTTGTCTCTCTTTTTTTTTTCAAAGTCTTCACGTGGGTGAAGACCAAAGAAGTATAAATGTTAAGATATTTATACTTTACTCCTCTTTATTTCACTTATTATATATATCAACCACAAAACTTAACTATTCATTATACTTTCACATCAAAACTCATAATATTTTACACTTAAACTACTTCTAAAAACTTGGGATCTCACATCTTCAATGGAGATTCTTTCTCTTTCCTTCACTATTTACTATACCAAAAAGTTTACAGAATATAAGATGTGATACTAGGGTTCTGCCTCTCTGTTGGGGGCGTTACATAGTATTTATAGGGGTGACGCTTAATCTATGGGATCTGATCCGTGATTCTCGCCATCTATCCGAGATTCTTGCCCTTATTTCGTGGGCTTCTCCCTAATTCTAGGAGAAAATCTTAGTTAGTTGAAATTGGATGTCTTGATCACAGCTTCCTAACGCTTTAGGATTCTCTCGTGGTTATCCAGTTGTTGTCTTGCCTTAAGAGACACTCGGCCCTTACCCTCTGACCTCTGAGCTGACCTCCTGAACTTAGCACTTGAAATTTATTTTAGGTATCATCAGATATATAGGATTCAGGAAGCACCCACCTAAAAACCAACCCCTAAAAATATCAAAATTTTTCAACCCATCATTCAACTAATTAACCTTTACGTGTGAAATGCATTATTTTCTGGAATGTTCAATGCAAAAGTTGTTGCACATAAGCTTTTAATTGATCCCTAAGATGGATAGGATTTAGATACTATTCAATACAATTTTTCTTAATTTTTTAATAGTAAATTACTCAACATATATCCATCTCGTACCAATGGGCCTTTGGTGCAATAGTACTCCTTATTTTGTAAAGACATTGTCTTCTTGAGGTCAATAATTCAAGTCCCCCTTCTCCACCCCACCCTTATATATATATATATATATATATACATATATACGCCTCGAGACTTGCATATATATTACTAGCAGTGGTGGATTTAGTATGGGAGCAGTGGGGTAACTGCCCCCATTGAAATTTTAAATAATTTTGAGATTTAGGTATAATTTTAAAAAGGGTTAATCTCATTTTGCACCCTGAAAGATCGTTCGAATCTCAATTTACACCTCCAAAGATAAAAAATCTCAATTTACACCCTCAAAGATAGAAATTTGTATCAATGTACACCCCCAAATATCAAAAATCTCAATTTGCACCCTCAAAGATAGAAATCTGTATCAATGTGCACCTAAAACTAAATTGATAAATTATACCTAGATCCCCTCATGTTTGTCACTTAATCATTTGAACCCTTTCACATTTAGAATATTACCCCTACATCTCATGACGTTTGTATATGTGTAAACATAACCACTTTTCGTTGATATCTATTAATATAATCGTTAAAAAATATAATTTTATCCTAATAAAAAATTATAATTTTATATTATCCTTTATTTTGTGGATTCAATATACTCTAAAATTCAAAATCAAATTTACCATTTGAATGTCTAATAGAATATAGATATTTATAAAAAGAAAAATATGAAAAACATTATATAAATATCTACATTTTATTAGACATTCAAATGGTAAGTTTGATTTTGAATTTTAGAGTATATTGGACCCATAAAATAAGGGTAATATGAAATTATAATTTTTTATTAGGATAAAATTATATTTTTTAACGGTTATATTAATAGATATCAATGAAAATGAGTTACATGTTGTACGTGCATAAATGTCATGAGATGTAGGAGTAATATTCTAAATGTAAAGAGGTCCAAATGATTAAGTGACAAACATGAGGGAATTTAGGTATAATTTATTAATTTAGTTTTAGGTGCATAATGATACAAATTTCTATATTTGAGAGTGCAAATTGAGATTTTTTATCTTTGGGGTGCACATTGATATAAATTTCTATTTTTGAGGGTACAAATTGAGATTTTTGATCTTTGGGGGTGCACATTGATACAAATTTCTATCTTTGAGGGTGCAAATTGAGATTTTTTATCTTTGGGGGTGCACATTGATACAAATTTCTATTTTTGAGGGTGTAAATTGAGATTTTTGCTCTTTGAGGGTGCAAATTGAGATTTGAACTATCTTTCGGGGTGTAAAATGAGATTAACCCTTTTAAAAATTTCAAGAATTTCTTAAACTTTCTCCCACTGAAATTTTCTTAAAGTATAGGTATATTAATATAATTTTCAACCCTTAAAAGCTACCTTTTGACCGATTCTCCTCATTTTTCATGTCTAACATTTGTCTCTACTAAAATTTTAAAATTTTTTGGGACCTAAGTGTAATTTTAAAATTTTCAAGAATTTCTTAAATTTACCCCCAGTGAAATTTTCTTAAAATATAGGGCATATTAATATAATTTTAAACCTTTAAAAGCTAACTTTTGGCAGTTTTTCTCAAGCTTGCCTTTTTTTTTCGTAAGCCTTCGTCTTCTCCATCTAGATTTTCAGTCCAGTTCAGGTGTCCGACCAACAACCCCCCTTCTTTCTTTTATTTAATTTCTCTGTTAGTTCCTTTAGTGTATTCATCAACAAATCACCCCTATTGGATTCAATCATTGTACAAATTAAATTTGAAGAAATCCTAGAAGATTATGTTAAAGTTAAGGAGAGGTAATCTATTAACCAAATTTTTTGATAGTAGTACTAGCACTAATATAAAATCAGATTTTTTATATTATAAAATTAGTTTAACTTTTGTAGGATTAATGGTTGTTTGGTTTATTATTTATGAACTTATATAAGTTTTTTTTGTTTCGTCTTGGGTCACCACTCAACTATTTTGGATTTTTGTTAAAATTCATGTTCAGATTGGCTATCTGAGATTCTTGGTTAGTGTTATTTTTCTTCCCTATGACTAAATTGCTTTAATTGATTTCTTGAAATTTTAGTTTGAATTATATATTGGATTTATGGATTATATTTTGATTATGTGTAGTCTATTATCTTGTTTGTTATGAACTCTTAAACTTAAATTTAATTAGACAAATTTATTTTTCAACCAGTTATGAATAGGTTGCCGCCATTGAGGCAAAATCCTGGCTCCGCCCCTGATTACTAGTGGGCATTCCGTGGCAAAAAACAATCATTCTTTGTATTTTCATATGTCGGATAAGAGTTGGTTTGCTTCTTGTAATTTTTTGATACATGAAATAATATCAATCCTTTTCATCATTTTTTAACTCTCATATTATTGAAAAATTACTAATTAATAAATATAAATATAAACATTATTAATTTGTACAATTTTCGTAATTGAACATTAATGAGACCCATTCATAAAATTATATTACATCATTTGAGACGAAGATTTGATAGACATAGCATAACCTTTTTTAACCTTTGTCTTTGACAACAAAGCCACTTGCCACTATTTCATTGGGCACACACACCACGTCATTTAATCCACGTGGTGTGTGGTATTCTTGAAAAAATTTCTCGATATGATCTACCATAAGAAACAGGGTTGAAAAAATTAAAGTAAATTACAAAATACCTCTTTCAAATTTAGGTCATGTTTCAATTAATTACCTGTGATTTCAATTTAAATAACTTGTCCTCATCAAGTTTAGTACTAAAATCAATTACCCCGTTTTTGTTAAATTTGACCGTAAAAAATTTAACAGAAATTGGCCATGTGTATTTCATGTGACCTTTAATTCATGTAAAGACAAATTTACCCTCCTAATAGTTGCTGAGATATTTTTTACCCAAATAGCGTTGCTGTTTTCCGCAGGTTCGGCATCATATTACTTCTTCCTTCCGTTCTTAAATATTTGTCGTTTAAGGTTTTTCCATAAGACTTAAGGAAACTATTAAGTTGTTCTAATATAAGTAAAAAATAATTACACAAGACTAAAATACTCTTATTTAATATGTATTGAAAAGGAAAGAAATATAAAAAATACTAACTTACACTTAATCAATTAAGCACTTATTGAAAAACAGAGATAAAGATAAATTTGAAAGAAAAAATATCAATTATATTTTGATTTTATTAAACAATAGATATTATGAAATAAAAAAAAATATTCAAAGTGACAAATATTTAAAAATAGAAAGAGTATTTAAGACCCTCAACCACCGGCAATAATGTCATCAAGAACACCACATGTTAGTTGCAACTCAAATTCATTATTCATCGTATGTCTCGTACTTGTGCTCAGCTACCGTTCAGTTGAGATCATATGCCTACCTGCTACTTAATTTTCCATTACTCACTTCTCACTTCTCCATCTCCATATGTATTTTTGAATCTCTCAATCATACAACTGAACTAAAGGTAAACGATTGTTCAATACACGAAAAGTTACTCACTATGGAGTTTGACGAGTTATGGAGGGTTAAATGTAAATAATTTTTTTATGCATATGAAAAAATTATTTTTTGCGATAGTAAGCAGTATTTCTTCTATCTCAATACATAACAACAAACTTGCCCACAAGGACGGAGCCATGATTTTTGTTTATCTCGCCTAAATTAAGCATTCATACAACTAATAAAATATAAATATTTTTTAATATATTATGTGGCCCAAAAATTTTGTTTTTAATGTTGGCCAAAAAGTTTTGTTTTTTAATATTGGACCAAAAAATTTATTTTTTTAATGGGTCAAAAATTTTTGTAATAGGTTTGGGTGGATAATATTATACTCAAATTTTTTTGTTTTAAATGGGTGAAATTTTTTAATTTTTTTGGGTAAATAATGTAGGTCTAATATAAATGAGGGGACACACATAATATATTATATAAATATATAATACATATACCTTACTAATAAAAAAAAAAAATTGAGAGGGCACTTGCCTACTCTGGTTCAACTGTCCATCCGCCCCTACAACATTCCGTCTCTGTTCCGATTAAAATAGGAATAGAAAACCTGAAAAATTCTTTCTTTCTATGATTATTGGGGTTTAAGACTTAAGGACTTTGGAAATTGGGCTAATGATTAGTGATTTAGTAAGTTAGTACTCATAATTTTGTATGAAAGTAATAATTTTTTTATTTTGAACTTTAGCCCACCATAATCCATAATGAATCCATATCGAAAGTTTGAGTATTAGGGTTTATATTAGACTCGATAGCTAAGTGCTGTGTCAGCCTAGTTAAATTTCTTCTTTGCTTTCGTTCCCTTTTTTTCCAAGAAAAAAAAAACTACTCTCTCCACCAACAACCATTCTACCACTCAAACAAAGTCTTCCTTTTCTTCTGGGAGTGCATATTGTATAACACCTTTCTCTCTCTCACTCACACACACACACAAACACCCCTACACACACAAAACCAAGTTAAGCAAATATTTTACCAACACCAAACAGCACAAACCAGAAACTTTTCATGGCGTCTCTACAGCTATCTCTCAAAAATCAAAAACACACCCTGCAGGTTCCTTCTCAAAAAGTGTTACCAGTCTTGAAAATCATCAAACCCAGAAATCTCCTTCCCTCAAACAAACCCTTTTCACCAAAACCATCAAAATCTTTAATTAGATGCTCATCTCTCTCCAGTTCAACCCCAGACAAGAAAGAATTAAAAAACCAAGAATATATACAAGATAGCAGACCTCTTCATGAAATATGGAGAGAAATCCAAGGCTATGACAACTGGGAAACCCTACTAGACCCCATGAACTCTCATCTTCGTCAAGAAATCATCCGATACGGCGAATTCGCGCAGGCCTGTTACGATTCCTTCGATTTTGATCCTCACTCCAAGTACTGTGGCACCTGCAAATACCAAGGAGCCCATTTCTTCGAAAAACTTGACATGACAAACAGAAGGTACCACATGAGCAGATATCTCTACGCAACTTCAAACATTAATCTCCCAAACTTCTTCCAAAAATCGAAGATGAGCAGTGTGTGGAGCCAGCATGCAAATTGGATGGGCTACGTCGCCGTCGCCATCGATGACGACGAGATCCATCGGCTAGGACGTCGTGATATTGTCATTGCATGGCGAGGAACAGTGACGTACCTTGAATGGATTCAGGATCTCAAAGACATTTTACATCCTGCTCATTTTCGTGACGACCCTTCAATAAAAATTGAATCTGGGTTCTTTGATTTGTACACCGCTAAAGAATTAAACTGCAAGTACTGCTCATTTTCTGCTCGTGAACAAGTTCTAGCTGAAATTAAGCGGCTTATTGAGAGATTCAGAGGTGAAGAACTGAGCATTACAGTGACAGGACATAGTCTCGGTGCAGCTTTGGCTATATTAACCGCTTATGACCTTGCCGAGATGAAATTAAACGTTATTGACAATGGTGAATCCATTACTAAAATTCCGATCACAGTGTTTTCTTTTTCAGGGCCTAGGGTTGGTAATCTGAGGTTCAAAGAACGGTGCGACGAGCTCGGAGTGAAGGTCCTAAGAGCGATTAATGTACATGATAAGGTACCAACAGTGCCTGGAATTTTCGCAAATGAGAAGTTTCAGTATCAGAAGTATATTGAAGAAGTTATATCATTTCCATGGAGCTATGCTCATTTGGGTGTGGAGCTTCCACTGGATCATACCCAATCTCCATTTTTAAAACCCACCATTGATCTTGGTTGTGCTCATAATCTCGAGGCTCTTCTCCACCTAATCGATGGCTACCACGGCAAGGATCGGAAGTTTTGTTTGGCAACCAACAGAGATATAGCGCTTGTGAACAAGAGTTGCGACTTCCTGAGGAAGGAGTATGGTGTGCCACCGTATTGGCGGCAAGACGAGAACAAGGGGATGGTGAGGAGTGGTGATGGGCGGTGGGTGTTGCCGGAGAGGCCGAGTATGGAGGCTCATCCACCGGACACGGCCCACCACTTTGAACAAGTGATCAACTTGGCCAAGTCTTCATGGGGTGCACTTTAATTTGATGGTAACAGCTGGCAACCATTTGTGCTCATAATTTCCTTTTTTTTTTAATAATATTTTTAATTCTTAAAATATCCATTTATTTATCAGTTTTGCCCTTAAAAATATAAATTTTATCAATTTAATCTTTAAAATATTTATTTTGTGTCAAAATGATTTTTACATAAACGGACTATTAAGTTTTTGACGTAATAATCACGTGTTGGACACGTGATACCATTTGAGCACGTGATCATTTCCGTCAAAAAAATTTAACGAATTATTTGATTAAAGGTCAAAGTGACACAAATTGAATATTTTAAATACTAAATTGATAAAATTAATATTTTAAGAACCAAACAGACAAAATATAAATACTTTAGGAATTAAAAATACTATTAACCCCTTTTTTTGTTTTAAGAAAATGTTACGTGAATTTAATTTATTAATACTATTTATTGGCAAAAAATGTTATTTGGACCTAATACATCGCATCCCAATTAATATATTGATCGTAAGAAATAATATCAATAAATTAAGTCTAATTAACATTACTCTCGATTTTTAATTACCAGAGAAGCTTTTTAGGTATAATGACTTGATACAGAAGAATATGGAGTACCCGAACCACCTATGTTTATAGTTTGCAGATGGAATGTTTAAACTTAATGTGGCTTAAGGATCCAAGAGAGATCGACTGTCAACTTGTGGCTGCAAAGGCAATGGGAGCTTACTCCGGTAACCATTTTTGAACCTGCATGATGTTTTGGAAAACTTCTGCTCTTTGGGGGGTTTGTGATATGGATGCATTTTGCTGCTCAGGGATATGGAAGCAATTTGGTGCTATCAGAAGATCTATCATCCACTTTTTGTTCCTTTGATTGAATTGTAATTAGCAGTATACTTTGTATTTATACATGTACTTTATTTTTTCAAACAAATAACGTTGTGGAGTTTATTTTTTTAAATAAATTTAATAAATTATTTAAATTTAACTCGTTTAAAACATGAATTAAACTCGAGTCAAATCTTATACGAATTTAAACCCGAACCGAACTTGAATAATTTGACTCGATTATCCACCGTAATGGGTGGTTTAACATTGAGTCATCCCCACCATCATAAGTAACTTTACATAACAGCCGCCCGAGTGCGCTTGGCGTTGCGCATGCTCTAAGTAAGCGAGTGCGAGTCCCAATAGTCTTGTAGAATCCTGTACTTTTCTGAACCAGCTTACTTGCTCGAGAGAGATGCCCACGCCCACTACCGGAAGAGTAATATTATTTATGGTTAAAAATTTGATTTAATTTGTTGATATAATGATATGACTTCGGCAGAATTATTAGATCAATACCAAGTTTCTTTATTTGATGGACCTCACAATTAATCTAAAAGTCATAATAAATTAGGTCAACAAATTAGATCAATAAATTAGGTCACAATAACATTGTTCCTATCAGAAACCATCCAAAATTGGCCCAAATGAAATCAATTTAGTTGTCTAAGGTTTTGATTGTTTTATTATATATATATATACACACAAATGCAAAAAGAGTGGTATTGATCATTAGTGTGTGTGTATATATATATATATATACTGATGATGCACAAAAATAGTTTTGCACACCACCTATCAAGTGTAGGTAATAAATGCAGTAAAATCAATGAGAAAATTAAAGAAGACACGATTTATAGTGGTTCGGTCAATTCGACCTACGTCCACTCTTCAATGGCTTCAATTGCCGAGTATTTTATTAATTCAAAGGTATGGAGAATAGAGATACAAGCTTTGAGAGA
This sequence comes from Ilex paraguariensis, assembly GCA_963454935.2. Lineage (NCBI taxonomy): Eukaryota > Viridiplantae > Streptophyta > Magnoliopsida > Aquifoliales > Aquifoliaceae > Ilex > Ilex paraguariensis. Next base: position 318,171 of record CAUOFW020004269.1, on the reverse strand, counting down.
A
>CAUOFW020004269.1:306764-318158 GCA_963454935.2 Ilex paraguariensis | reverse complement strand
TGATGATGCACAAAAATGGTTTTGCACACCACCTGTCAAGTGTAGGTAATAAATGCAGTGAAATCAATGAGAAAATTAAAGAAGACACGATTTATAGTGGTTCGGTCAATTCGACCTACGTCCACTCTTCAATGGCTTCAATTGCCGAGTATTTTATTAATTCAAAGGTATGGAGAATAGAGATACAAGCTTTGAGAGAAAGGAGAATCAAAGAAGCAGTGGTCTCCGGTCGTCGGTCTGTTCTCTGTAAGTGTTGGTGGGGCATGCCATTTATATTTTTTCTTCTCACAGATTGAGGCTACTTTATAGCAACTAAGAGATCATTCTTGTGGAGATCATGACTTATCCTCAAGGCTACTTTATCGCAGCTAAGAGATCATTCTGGTGGAGATCGTGACTTATCCTCAAGGCTACTTTATAGCACTAAAAGATCATTCTGGTGGAGATCACCACTTATCCTCAACGGAAGGAGGAGGTTGGGGAGCTCTTCATGAAACGCAGTCAAAGCTTGGACCGTTTCCTTCGGTGGTGCTGATAAGCTTCTTATGCTCTCCTCTTGATGACGTGCTAAGCAAAAAGTCTAACCGGTCTTGGACTGTCTTGGGTTTGGTGGATTCAAAATGAGGTTGGGCTCCTCAAGTAGGGTTGGACTTTAACACATAAATTGGACTATTTGGGCTTAACCCATCATTTGCCCCCCAATGCCCCATGTCCAATGAGACTTGGAGAAGGAGGCATTGACTATATTATTATTATTATTAATTTTTTTTTAAACTTCAAGTCTTTCCCACTTTATTTTGAAGAGGGCCCATAATATTCTATTTGGCCTTTTTATTTTGAAAAGGACTTATAACTTTCTATTTGGCCACTTTATTTTGAAAAGGGCCCATAATTTTCTATTTGGGCTTTTTTTCTCTTTTTGAAAAACCCTAGACTATAAATATAGTCTTCTTCTTCATGTTACCCATTTCACTCATTTTTAAGGTTGAGAACCCACCTCTTGAAAATCTTGAGAACTCAAGTCCTACCCATTTTGTTGAAGCCAAAATGTGTTCTCCTTGAATCCTTTCAAGAGTGTGATTTCTTCCTTGGTAGTTGAGCTTCTCAAGTAAACAATGTCGATTGAAGAGGGAGTGGTGGAGGTTGAAGAAAGGGAAGAAGTAGACACCATTTTGGAGAACTTGAAGGCTAGTTTTGAGCATTCGAATGCTGTCTTGGACAGCTTTGGGGCTGTAAATGAAGGGGTGGACAGCGAAGGGGAGATGGGCAGTGCGAGGAGTGGCTTGGGCAGAGAAGGGAAACGGCTGGGCGCGTAGCTGGGCAGCTTGTGCATGCGCGGTGGGGTCTGGGCGGCTGCCTGGGCTCTGCTCCTCTTGTCCTAGACAGCCCAGGCGTGCTGGGCAGCTGCCTGTGCGCTGGCCTTGCTATCCTAGACAGCCCAGGTGCGCTGGGCAGCAGCCTGGCTGCTGCTTCTGCTGTCCCGGACAGCTCAGCTGCGCTGGACAACTTCAGTTCTGCTGCGCTGGGCGGCTTTGGAACGCTGGGCAGCAGTATTTTTCCATCAAGAGGCGCTGAAAATCAGTCCAAGGTTCATCAGGGAGAGCTAGGCAGTGGCCTGGGAGCACGGGCTGATCCGATTCCCACTCGAGGCCCTGATTTGGGCGCCTTAGGTGCTGATTTTTGCGCCAAAAATTCTGATTTGCGCATTTTTGAAGGGCCAGGCACCCTTCAAGCTACTGGGCAACTTTGTTTTGACGAGCAACAACAGTCAGGCACTCTTCCAGGCGTTGGGCTAGACATTGCAAGTAGTAAGGAAGCTTTGGGTTCTGCTCTTGGTGATCAAGCCCCTATTGTAGCTCTCTCGATTCAAGTTCCTCAAGACTCTCCCAATGGTGATTTGGACTACTCCTTAAGGCCCCGGAAGAAGAAACGCAAAAGCAAAGTGGGACTTGATGATGACGGGTCTAAGGTGAGCACCCTTTCTAGTTTGTTCCGCTTAGATGAAGATATTTCAAGGCTTGTTTTTACTTATCGCATCCCTCCGACCGTGTTGTGCCGTCGGGCTGAGTTGGGCGAGCTTGCTTGCGATGAATCTTTCGGGGATATTGTTGTCTACGAGGAGATACTTGAGGCTGGGTTAAGATTTCCCATGTCCTCCCCCATTTGTCGTGTTTTGCATTATTTTTCCTTGACTCCGGGGCGACTAGCGCCCAACGGTTGGAGAGTCCTGCTCGATTTTCTTGCATTATGGAGAAAGGTGCACCACGAGGATGCTTCCCCTATGGAGTTTCATGCAGCATATAATTTGAGCGAAATCCCTACACCAAATAAGGGATGGTACTATTTTACCGCGCGGAGTGGTACAGTGCTTATAGGAACGCGCTCTAATTACGGCGATNGGATGGTACTATTTTACCGCACGGAGTGGTACAGTGCTTACAGGAACGCGCTCTAATTGCGGCGGCTGAAAATCTTATTTCTTCTTTATTGGTGGAGAATGGGCTTCAGAAACCGACAGAGCTTTGGTGCCAACACATTGGGGTGCTGCTAAAAAATCCGGTATGCTGCACACTTCTTCTTTTTCCTTTTTTTTTTTTTATGCGTGTGTGCTCACTTTTTCTATGCAGATATACCTGTGCTTTCTCGGGACCAAGAGTGGAAATTGGAGGCTGTCAAAGCTTGCCCTTGTAAAGATTTGGGAGTTCTCCTGCCCAAGTATACTAGAGCTATTGCTCCATCTTAGAAATCTGGCGGCTCCTCTTCGAAGAAAAGGGGTGAACTAGTTTCCTCTCCTTCTTTTTTTTTTTTTTTATCTAACCCTTCTCTACTCTTGCAGCAAGTAAAAGGGTGGTGGTGTCCCGCTTTTCTAATAGGAGCCCTCCTTCTTCCAAAGTGGCAAGGAGCCCTCCTTCTTCCAAAGTGGCAAGGACGGATGATGCCCCCCATGTGACTCCCACGGTGGCTCCTTCTCAACTGGTAACTTCTCTAGCTGCTACTCCAGAATCTTCCTTGCTAGGCACATCTGTTCCACCTTTATCCTCTCCTCGTGCTACCCCTCCTTTGTCTCCTCCTTGTTCAGGAACTTCTACCCAAGTGCCGATTTGGGCTGGTCCTATGATGGGGAGACCGGCAGCTATCAGGGCAAGGCTTGGCAGGTTTGTGTTTGGGCCAGAAGTTTTTGAGCTTAGCGCTTCGGGCACTGATAATATCGTCAACACGTATTTGGAAGATCTGGCTCAGGTAAGGGTCTGCTAANACCAAGAGTGGAAATTGGAGGCTGTCAAAGCTTGCCCTTGTAAAGATTTGGGAGTTCTCCTGCCCAAGTATACTAGAGCTATTGCTCCATCTTAGAAATCTGGCGGCTCCTCTTCGAAGAAAAGGGGTGAACTAGTTTCCTCTCCTTCTTTTTTTTTTTTTTTATCTAACCCTTCTCTACTCTTGCAGCAAGTAAAAGGGTGGTGGTGTCCCGCTTTTCTAATAGGAGCCCTCCTTCTTCCAAAGTGGCAAGGAGCCCTCCTTCTTCCAAAGTGGCAAGGACGGATGATGCCCCCCATGTGACTCCCACGGTGGCTCCTTCTCAACTGGTAACTTCTCTAGCTGCTACTCCAGAATCTTCCTTGCTAGGCACATCTGTTCCACCTTTATCCTCTCCTCGTGCTACCCCTCCTTTGTCTCCTCCTTGTTCAGGAACTTCTACCCAAGTGCCGATTTGGGCTGGTCCTATGATGGGGAGACCGGCAGCTATCAGGGCAAGGCTTGGCAGGTTTGTGTTTGGGCCAGAAGTTTTTGAGCTTAGCGCTTCGGGCACTGATAATATCGTCAACACGTATTTGGAAGATCTGGCTCAGGTAAGGGTCTGCTAATTCCCTTTCTCCAGTCGTTTCCTGTGTTTTTGACTTTTCTTAATCTCTTGTCTTTTTTTTTTAGGTTTCGACTTCCTCCATCTGCTTGCTTTCGAGGGCCTATAATCAAGACAAACTAAAGCTGGATCTTAGCCTTGTGCAGAGGGAGCTTATTACCGCTCAGGAGAGGATTGTCGAGCTTGATTCTGAGCTTTTGGTGACCCGTGAGAGGGACGTGCTCTGGGAGGGTGAACTTGTGGCAGCTCATGAAAAGGCTTCTAATTTTGAGTCCGAGCTTTTGGCGGCCCGCGAGAGGGACGCGCTCAGGGATGGTGAGCTTGCTGCAGCCCATGAGAGGGTCACTAAGCTAGAGGCTGAGCTTTTGGCAGTCCGCGAGAGGAGCGCGCTCAGGAATGGTGAGCTTGCTGCAGGCCATGAGAGGGCCACTAAGCTAGAGGCTGAGCTTTTGGCAGTCCGCGAGAGGAGCGCGTTCAGGGAGGCTGAGCTTGTAGAGGGCCATGCTCAGAGAGGCAGCTGTTACGGAGGTAAAGTTGACGGCTGCTAGGGAGAGAGTTTCCCGCGCTGAGGAAGACTTGGAGAATGGTCTTGCAGATGCTTTTATTGATGGTTTCGAGGATCTCCGAGGGAAGGTTTCTACCGCTTTCCCTAATATTGACTGCTCACCTTTCGTGCCCACTGACGATAGTGATGAGGGGGGATCTGATGTTGTTGATGACGATGAGGGGAAGGTGGGGGACGACCACTAGAGCAGTTAGAATGTTTAGGACTTTTGATTTTATTTTTTTTTGAAAAGGCGGTATTTGGCCTTATTTTTGTACCGATACTCCTTTGAAATGAAATACAGAAAATATTTTTGGAGTAAATGACATAGAAAATTTTATTAATTTATTGCTTATAAAAAGCGATATTGGGTAATAATTCCCAAAAAAAAATATATACATTGAAATCTTGGGTAACACCCCTAAAAATCAAATCAAGTCCCAACTTCTACTGCTTTGATGCTCTCAAGGTGTCATTGGTAATACCTTTTCAAGTGCTCTGCATTCCATGGGTGGAGTAAAACTTGTCCCTCAGAATCTTGGATTTTGTAGGTGCCTGGTCTCACTACTTTTGTTACGCGGTAAGGCCCTTCGCAATTTGGTCCCAACTTTCCTTCGCGTGCATCCTTTGTAGCGAGGATCACTTTTTTGAGGACCAAATCCCTATGTTGGAAGGAACAGGGCTTCACCCTCAAATTGTAGTACCTTGTCATGCGTNCTCGCACTGGTGACCAATTAGTACTAGTTCCCCTGATGAGGCTTCCATGGATGAAGCAAGTTTTGCGAGTGTATCGGCAGCCATATTATCCTCTCTGGGAATGTGGTTTATCTGGAAGTAGTGGAATTTTGTGATCATGTTTCTAGCCATGCTGAGATATTCTTGCATTTTGGCTCCTTTGGCTTCGAACTCGCCCCTCACTTGATTGACTANTTTATACTCCGCGTTGCGGACTACAGCCATCTCCCTCGCTTCCTCCACCAAGTCGAGGTTGCTGCGGAGTCTTTCCTCGTTGGTGATGGGATCGTAGTGCTGGACCCTTAGGGAGTGTACCCCTATCTCCATAGGGATGACCGCCTCGANAAGGTGTTGAACCTCCATTTCCATCGCTAATCTTAATCCAAAAAGGAGGGCTTCGTAGTCTGCCTCATTATTAGAAGCATAAAAGTGGAGCTTCATCGCGTATCTGAGAATAGTGCCATCTGGGCTGATCAAGATTAAGCCCGCTCCTCCTCCTTCACAAGTCGAGGAGCCATCTACGTAGAGTTTCCAAAGCAGATGAGTGGAGAATTTGGAATTTGAAGTGGAAGATCGGGGAGGTGTAGCCTGTGATGCCTGGGCATCCAGAGGTGCAACCTGTGGTGCAGGAGGTAAAGGTGCACCCTGTGATGCCTGGGCATTCGGAGGTGCAGCCTGTGGTGCAGGAGCTAGAGGTGCAGCCTGTGATGCCTGGGCATCCGGAGGTGCAACCTGTGGTACCTGGACATCCAGAGGTGCAGCCTGTGGTGACTGGGCATCCAGAGGTGCAACCTGTGGTGCAGGAGCTAGAGGTGCAGCCCGGGATGCTTGGTCATCAGAAAAAGTTGTTTGGGCTCCTGGGGAGGAGACTTGGGCACCTGCTTGAGGGTCTTTGTTAGGCTTCTTGATGTCTCCGTTGGGCATTTGGGGATCCTCATCATTCCCATCTTCTGTTGGTGTGAGTTCAGCTACGAAATCTGCTAGGGCTTGTGCTTTGATGGTCGTCCTAGGTTAGTACTGAATGTCGAACTCCCCGAGTTATACTGCCCATTTAAGAAGGCTACCAAATAGGTCCGGCTTTCCCAAGATTCTTTTAAGAGGTTGGTCGGTGACGACCACCATACGATGGCCCTGGAAGTAGTGTCGCAGCCGTCTCCCGGTATGCCCTGCTCACGTAATAAATTGGTTTTTGCACTCCATTGTTGTTTCTAANAATCCCGAAGCGACAGACCAAGTTTTTCCAGATAAAATCTTTGACCTTTGCGTCTGTGATTTTTGCTAAAGGTTCTGCCTCTGACCACTTGGTGAAATAGTCGATTGCCACCATCACGAACTTGCACTGCCCTTTGCTGAGAGGCAAGGGGCCTAGGATATCGATGCCCCACTTGGAGAAAGGCCATGGGCTTGAAATGGTTGTTAGCTCCTCAGGTGGTTGTCTTGGTACAGTCGTAAAGCGTTGGCACTTGCCGCATTTTTTGGAGAACTCCTAGGCGTCCCTTATCATGGTAGGCCAGAAGTAGTCTNCAAACCTATTTAATGTTGCGATTCTTCCATTGAGGCGCTGGAGCTCCTTGGTTGAGGAGGGCGACTTCATGTCAAGAATGGACTTGATCTTGTTAGGGTTCGCCTCAATTCCCCTCTGATTGACCATAAAGCCTAGGAATTTACCAAACCCCACACCAAAGGCGCACTTCTCGGGGTTGAGCTTCATGTGATAGGACCTCAGGATGTTGAAAGTTTTTTGGAGGTGATCAATGTGGTCTACTGCTGCAAGGCTCTTTACCAGCATGTCATCCACGTACACCTCCATTATTTGCCCGATCTGAGACTGGAACATCTTGTTCACCAACCGTTGGTAGGTTGCTCCAGCGTTCTTTAGCCCAAAGGGCATGACCCTGTAGCAGTATGTCCCCTTTGGCGTGATGAATGATGTCTTCTCTTGGTCTGGGGGATGCATGCTAATCTGGTTGTACCCTGAGTATGCATCCAGGAAAGTGAGCAACTCATGCCCAGCGGTGGCGTCGATGAGGAGGTCAATCCGCGGCAGTGGATAACTATCTTTTGGGCATGCCTTGTTCAGTTCTGTGAAGTCGACACAGAGACGCCACTTCCCATTAGCCTTAGTGACCATTACTACGTTGGAGAGCCACTCTGGATACGCCACTTCCCTGACTGCTCCGTTATCAACCAGCTTTCGAATCTCCTTGTCCATGGCTTGGGCCCTTTCAGTGGAGGCTCCCCTTAACTTTTGGCGAACAGGCTTGTACCGCGGATCGACATTGAGGTGGTGGGTAGCTACTTCCGGGTTGATGCCCTCAAGGTCCTCATGCGACCAAGCAAAGATGTCCATATTATGCTCCAAAAATTCAATCAACAGGGGAGCCAGCTCTTCAGAAAGGGAAGAGCCAATGTAAATTCTTCTGTCTGGGTGCTCCTTTTTTAAGACCACAGGGATGAGTTCCTCGACTGGTTCTCCTCTTTCTGTGGCGGAGTCATCCCTTGGGTCAAGGACCTCAACTTGCAATGCTTCTTGGGGCTTCCTAGCCTTCATAGAGGATACATAGCACTCTCTGGCTGTTATTTGGTCCCCTTTGACCTCTCCGACTCCATTTGAGGTTGAAAAGCGGAGAACGAGATGGTAGGTAGAGGGCACAGCTCTTAATGTGTTAAGAGCTGGGCGCCCTAATAAGATGTTGTAGGCTGATGGGCACTCTATTACCTGAAAATTGACCATGATTGTGGAGCTTTGGGGTGTTACTCCGGCGGTGACGGGAAATGTGATGGATCCAAGGGAATACACTTTTTTCCCTGAGAATCCAATGAGGGGTGACCTGATTGGCTGTAGTCTCTCCCTGCCCAGGTTGAGCTTGTCATAGANTCTTTAGCCCAAAGGGCATGACCCTGTAGCAGTATGTCCCCTTTGGCGTGATGAATGGTGTCTTCTCTTGGTCTGGGGGATGCATGCTAATCTGGTTGTACCTTGAGTATGCATCCAGGAAAGTGAGCAACTCATGTCCAGCGGTGGCGTCGATGAGGAGGTCAATCCGCGGCAGTGGATAACTATCTTTTGGGCATGCCTTGTTTAGTTCTGTGAAGTCGACACAGAGGCGCCACTTCCCATTAGCCTTAGTAACCATTACTACGTTGGAGAGCCACTCCGGATACGCCACTTCCCTGACTGCCCCGTTATCAATCAGCTTTCTAACCTCCTTGTCCATGGCTTGGGCCCTTTCAGTGGAGGCTCCCCTTAACTTTTGGCGAACAGGCTTGTACAGTGGATCGACATTGAGGTGGTGGGTAGCTACTTCCGGGTCGATGCCCTCAAGGTCCTCATGCGACCAAGCAAAGATGTCCATATTACGCTTCAAAAAATCAATCAACAGGGGAGCCAGCTCTTCAGAAAGGGAAGAGCCAATGTAAATTCTTCTGTCTGGGTGCTCTTTTTTTAAGACCACAGGGATGAGTTCCTCGACTGGTTCTCCTCTTTCTGTTGCGGAGTCATCCCTTGGGTCAAGGACCTCAACCTGCAATGCTTCTTGGGGCTTCCTAGCCTTCATAGAGGATACATAACACTCTCTGGCTGTTATTTGGTCCCCTTTGACCTCTCCGACTCCATTTAAGGTTGGAAAGCGGAGAACGAGATGGTAGGTAGAGGGCACAGCTCTTAATGTGTTAAGAGCTGGCCGCCCTAATATGATGTTGTAGGCTGACGGGCATTCTATTACCAGGAAATTGACCATGACTGTGGAACTTCGGGGTGTTACTCCGGCGGTGACGGGAAGTGTGATGGATCCAAGGGGATACACTTTTTCCCCTGAGAATCCAATGAGGGGTGACCTGATTGGCTGTAGTCTCTCCCTGCCCAGGTTGAGCTTGTCATAGACCTCTGCAAACAGGATATCCGCAGAGCTGCCACTATCCACCAGGATCCTGTGCACATGAAAATTAGCCACCGTCATGGTGAGCACCAAGGGGTCGTCATGGGGGTGTTGGATTTCCTCCAGGTCTTTGTCTGAAAAAGATATGACCACGTCGCCTTCCTGTTTTGGCACCTTAGATGGGCGCATCTCGTAGACATGTCTTGCCTTCCTGGCATGGGCCTTCATCGCGGAAAATGATTCTCCCCCACCTGCTAGTCCCCCTGAGATGGTGTGAATTTCCCCCACTGGCTGCTGATCTTCCTAGTTGTAAGGTTGTGGTGCTTGTTCCCTTCCAGCAACGTACTGGCGTAAGTGACCACGCTGGATGAGCCCCTCAATTTGCCTCTTGAGGTCGTAGCAATCGTCGGTGTCATGCCTGTGGTCACGATGGAAGCGGTAATACTTGTTAGGATTTCTACGATTTGGAGGAGACTTCATTTTTTTAGGCCACTTTATCACGGGGTCATCCTAGATCTGGAATAGGATGTGTTCCACAGAAGCATTGAGGGGAGTGAAGGGTTGACTGTTCCTCTGAGGGGCAGGACCTAGCCGGTCCTTGACAGGGACTTTCTTTGTCCTGCCATGTTTGTTGCTGGTCCCCTTCTTATCGTCCCTCTCCCTTTCCTTCCTTTTCTCCCCTGCTCTGGAAGACTCACCTTGCCTGGCCCTTGTGATGTCTTCTGCGTTTATGTACTTTTGGGCCTTGGCTAGCAGCTCTGGCATGCTCTTCGGTGGGCGCTTCAGAACTGAGAAAAGGAAGCTTGATGAACGGAGGCCACCCAAGAAGGCGGTCATCGTGACCTTGTCGTCGGGTTCATCAACTTGGAGTACCTCCTCGTTAAAACGAGTGAGATAACTTCTCAGGCTCTCCTCGCGGTCCTGTTTTATACTAAGCATGTACGTAACTGGCTTCTGGTGGCGACGCCTTCCAATGAAGTGTGAGACAAATGATTTGCTAAACTCGGCAAAAGAGGCAATAGAGGCGGGGGAGAGCATAGCAAACCACTGTCGGGAAGACCCCTTTAACGTGGTTGAGAATGCCCTACACATGATTTCGTCTGGTACGTTGTGCAATTGCATCAAGGTCTTGTAAGTGTCGAGGTGGTCCAGTGGATCCTTTGTTCCATCAAAGGTCTCCACAGATGGCATTTTGAACTTCTGAGGGAGGGGGTAGTTTGCTACATCAGGTTTGAAAGGCGTATCAGTACGCCTTACCAGGTGGTCAACAGTCTCGGGTCCTTGTGCCTTCATGGCGTTGAAGACATCACCGAGTTGATTCTGTACCTCCTTTATCTTTTCGTCCCAATGATTGGGGGCTCCTCTGGAATGATCATGGAAGTGGCTTCCATGCTCCATGCTTTGGTTTTCACCCTCATCCTCCTGGAGATAAGGGTCCTCTCCCTGGGAAGCAAGGGGAGGGGGAGGTGGAGCTCCCTCATGTTGGGCTTCCCGAAGTGGGGTGCGTGCCCAGGCGTGGTGCTCCGTGATGTCTAGGACGTGGAGCTCCTTGGGGCGCTCTATGTTGTGCACCTCCGTGTGGTGCTCCTCCTTGTCCAGCAAGTATGAGTTGCAGTAACTGTTGGTTTTGAGCAACCAGTTGCTGCATGATCTCCAATATTTGCTGGGGATTCGGGGCTAGAGTATCCGGAACAGGGTTGATAGGCGGGGGAGCAACCTCCTCCTCTCGTGGAGGATTGTCTTCATGTTGGTTCGTGGATCGAGTCGTGATCGCTATTAGTTAATGGATGTAATGTTCAGGAGTGAGAATTTTGTCGATTTTCACAGACGGCGCCAAACTGATGATGCACAAAAATGGTTTTGCACACCACCTGTCAAGTGTAGGTAATAAATGCAGTGAAATCAATGAGAAAATTAAAGAAGACACGATTTATAGTGGTTCGGTCAATTTGACCTACGTCCACTCTTCAATGGCTTCAGTTGCCGGGTATTTTATTAATTCAAAGGTATGGAGAATAGAGATACAAGCTTTGAGAGAATGGAGAATCAAAGAAGCAGTGGTCTCCGGTCGTCGGTCTGTCCTCTGTAAGTGTTAGTGGGGCGTGCCATTTATATTTTTTCTCCTCACAGATTGAGGCTACTTTATAGCAGCTAAGAGATCATTCTGGTGGAGATCATGACTTATCCTCAAGGCTACTTTATAACACTAAAAGATCATTCTGGTGGAGATCACGACTTATCCTCAACGGAAGGAGGAGGTTGGGGAACTCTTCATGAAACGCGGTCAAAGCTTGGACCGTTTCCTTCGGTGGTGCAGATAAACTTCTCATGCTCTCCTCTTGATGACGTGCTAAGCAAAAAGTCTAACCGGTCTTGGA
>CAUOFW020004269.1:209188-302044 GCA_963454935.2 Ilex paraguariensis | reverse complement strand
AATGAGAAAATTAAAGAAGACACGATTTATAGTGGTTCGGTCAATTCGACCTACGTCCACTCTTCAATGGCTTCAGTTGCCGGGTATTTTATTAATTCAAAGGTATGGAGAATAGAGATACAAGCTTTGAGAGAATGGAGAATCAAAGAAGCAGTGGTCTCCGGTCGTCGGTCTGTCCTCTGTAAGTGTTAGTGGGGCGTGCCATTTATATTTTTTCTCCTCACAGATTGAGGCTACTTTATAGCAGCTAAGAGATCATTCTGGTGGAGATCATGACTTATCCTCAAGGCTACTTTATAACACTAAAAGATCATTCTGGTGGAGATCACGACTTATCCTCAACGGAAGGAGGAGGTTGGGGAACTCTTCATGAAACGCGGTCAAAGCTTGGACCGTTTCCTTCGGTGGTGCAGATAAACTTCTCATGCTCTCCTCTTGATGACGTGCTAAGCAAAAAGTCTAACCGGTCTTGGATTTGGTGGATTCAAAATGAAGTTGGGCTCCTCAATTGGGTTTGGACTTTAACACATAAATTAGACTATTTGAACTTAACCCATCATATACAACTATTGGTGCTTAAAGTGTACGTTGAGGATTTGTTTTTAGAAGCAACTCGAGTGCATGGAACGCTTGGTTAGTTTTTAGGGAATAAGAGAAATAATTGAAAAATGAGATTTTCAAGTTATCAAATGTCACACCAAATCACTAAATTTCTTTTAAGAGCCGATTACTCAATAATAATTGCACCGTTCATTTGATAACAAACTTGGATAATAACTTGACTTGCTGATTGCTAGTAGCTCTCACGTCCAATCTATTTTGTTAATTAATTAGGCAGTGACAGGAGAAATTGTGGTTGTTGATATTTGCTTTTCTCTTGTTGGTAAGAAATTCTGATCCAAAGGTACTAAGAAATATAATTTTAAAAAGCTTTAGAGTGAGTGAGGGTATTGTGTATTGTATCAAGCTGACGCAGATAGAATTTATCTAGTTTTTGTATCTCACTCGGAAAAAGGGAAAATAAATAAACAAATGTAAGGGTGGCGCTGTCAACATGCAATGTTAAGGTGTCTAGTCAAAAACACAAAACGTGGTGGTTGTTTTTCAAATGTGAGGTGAAAGGGGACAGGGACAGACATCGGACGCACCAAAAATGAAGATATTATTATGTCAAGTCAGTGCTTCGATGTCTACCATTCACTGACATGATAATTAAAACAATTCATATGAAGTTATTTGATGTAAATTTTGTTTTAATAGGATTGAATTGTAATCTTATGGCAGCCCATGTTGACTTTAGTTACAAGACAATAATTATCTGATGTTCATAGTCATCTGAGTTATATTTAATGGATAGGAATTAGGATACACACCATAGACTAGTGATGGTAGAATTACCCACACAATGCACGCGATGGAAATGTCAAGTCCAGACAGTGATAATAACAGTGACATTGGCGCCCACTCCAAGTGGCTTGAGTGGTTGTAGTTGTAGGCCTATTCTATTCGGGGCCATTAATTGTTTAATTTAATGCAACCACAATTTTATACTTCCCAATTCAGTGCCAAGCGGCATTCGAGTTCACTAATTATATGGGGTCCCCTCCCCATCCCCCACCATGGATATACCAGTTCAACCGCACTGGCATTGCTTGCTAGATTTTACGAGTGAAAAGGTGATATAGTATAGTTGCACCTATTAGTCAATTCACTATTATTATATAGATCCGTTACAATCAAATGTTCGCCTTTATTCCCTCGCGCTCTCTATGCCCTTCAACAAGCCAGGAAGGCACAGGCTGACATGTCCGACTTAAAAAAGTAAGGATTACCCCCCACCCCATATGATATGAATATTCATATCAAGCAATAAGGTGATATAAAAGGATGAGGAAGACTGTGGTACCACTTTTGATAATGTACTAAAAAGTTATAATTGTTTGTTTAAAATTAAGTTATAATTTTGGGCTAAATTACACTAACACCCTCTGACATTTGACTTTATTACCCAGACACCATCTCACGTTTCTAAAATTACACTGAGACCCCCACAAAATGAACGCCGTTAACTGCAAAAACAAAAAAACCATTTTACCTTCACCTTAACTACCCATTAAAACCCAAGATCTAGACCCAAGACCCAAGATTCTTGATCCCTCCCTAGAAAACTGACCCCCTCCCCCCCTCACACACATTTTCTCTTCCACGACGAATCAAAGCCCCCAGCATCTCCATCTCTCTCAAGACGTATCAAACCCCCTAACAACGGGCGCTAACACTCAACGGCGCAACCACTGTCGTTGGGTTTTAAAATCCACCCACCCACCACCACCACCGCCTAATTTCACCATCATCCAGTGGCGCAACGAATGAATCTTTACCTAGGATTTGTGATCTCCATCTCTCTCTCTCCTATCTCTCTGTGATCGATATCCTAGGTGGTGGAACCGGTGGTAATGGGTGGATTTTGCAAGTGGTGGTTGCAAGTGAATTTTGAAACCCTAACTTTTGCAATTTATTAGTGTTGGTTGATGATGGGTTTGGTTCAGGTGGTGGTGGAAGCAAGGGTGGTTTCAATGGGTTGTGGTTTTAGTCTCGGCGTGTGTGTGTGTGTGCTGGTGGTGGGTCTGGTTGGGTTTGAAAGTTTTGGTGGGTTTAGGTAGTGTAACCGGTGGTGATGGGTGGGTTTAGGTGGTGGAACAGATGGTGGACTGGTGGTGATGGGTGGGTTTAGGTGGTGGAATTGGTGGTGGACCAGTGGTTATGGGTGGTAGGAGTAAGAATTTATATAATTAGATAAATAATAAATAAAAATAAAATTAACATGGTATAATTAGATAGGTAATTATTAAGATTTTAAAAAAATAATTAATTTTTAAATTGTACTAATAATCCCAAATATTATTTAATAAACAAAAAAAATTAAAAATTAACTTATTAATGTAAAAGATTAAAAAATTAAACATATTAGCGTTAAATTTTAAATTTTAATTTATATATGAAATATATGGATTAAAAAAAATAAATGAGAAGTTGGATAAATTTGTAAAATAAGAAAAATATTTATTTGAATTCTTAAACTTAATTTGAAGGGTATTTTTGGTATTTTAAAAATTATTGTTGATGACATCAGTTTTAACTGTGAATAATTTTAACCTCTGTTAGTTAGAGGGGGTATAGTTGTTACAAGTATTCAATGTCAAGGGAGTTCGGTGTAATTTTGGAAACGTGAAGGGGTGTCCGTGTAATAAAACCAAATATCAGAGAACGTTAGTATAATTTACCCTATAATTTTTTAAGTTATAATTGTAAATAGCATGATCATTTTCCTTATATTTTGATCGATCATAAAAATTATAATTTAAATGTCAAATTATAATTTTTCGATTTTCTCTTCAATAAGATGTATTATTCGACGGTTATAATATTTTTGATAAAAAAAAAACAGTTATAATATTTGAATCTTCATTCGTTTCAAAAAAAAGAAAAATCTTCATTCGATTAATGATTTATCAATTTATGAAGAACATGAACAATCTCCAAAAGGTAGAAAGATAATATTTAAATGAAAAATCAAAACTCCACATTCTGGCAATTATCCTACTGCACTTCGTGGCCATTAACCATAGTGGACTGCGACAAGCATGTCATTAAAAAACTGGTCAGAAAAACGTGTGTCAATAAAGAAGTGGTCCGAAAAACATGTAGCACATACATTTATTACGAGGGATTTGTTTTTTTTTTTTTATCAACACACCGAGGGTAACCTATGTTTAAAAGTGTGATGCAATGTGCATGATTTTAAGAGAAATGTTGGTGATCATTAGATTAATTTATTTGAGACCGTCAGATAGATTTATTAAAATTTATCATATTTTATATTATAGATTCAAGGAGATACATTTATATGTTGAACATACTTCTAAGGAGACCACATATAGTAAGGGTAAATTACATCTACGATCCCGAAGGTTTATCACTAAATCACAAACAGCCCCTCAACTATAAAAGCAACAATAATGGAACTTGTACAAAGACCAAATTACCCCTGACATTTTGAAGAATATCAAATGTAAACTTCTGTCCAAGCAAACCCCCATTTTATCTCAATTCCCAAACACCTCCTAAATACATGGACACTCTCTCTCTCTCTCTCTCTCTCTCTCACACACACACACACACACACACACACACACCCCACCCTCGTTGTTTGGGTCATCCTTTGAGTTTGATGGGGGCATTGTGGTGGTGGAGGGGGTAATGATCGCATTGTAATGTTCATTGCACAACTTAGAATAGTTGTGCAATATAAATATTTCAAATTGATAATTTTTTTTTTCTTTTTCTCAAATTACACAACTGTAAATAAATTAGGTTCCTTCATTTCCTTGTCTCTAATTTTCCAACACAGTCCAATCAAATCAAATTCAACTCAACAATAAATTAGAAAAATATGTCTTCATGGCTATCTATGATTCATGATCTAATTTTTCAGCTCATACTAAACTCAATTCATATGTCTACACTAAGCAAAGACATTTACCGCTCTACTCATTAGTTCGTAAAAGCTAAATTTTATGCGAATATAGAAATACAAAAAAATCATTCACAATGGAAAGTCTAAAAAACTTTAAAAAGACTAACACTGTAAATCCAATCTCCCAAGGAAGAAACAAATAGTCCTTGGACCTACAAATATTACACACGCTCTAAACTCTTCTTCCCACTCTACGATGGTTTTTGTGTTGTAGCTACAAAACTCTTCTTCCTATGCATCGACCCATTTCCCACTATCTACTTCAACAACTACAAAAAATTCACAAAGTTCTAAACTCAATTTTCGTGACCTTAGACAATTTATGAGTGCATGAATATCTACATGTATAGTAGACCAAAAAATCATGGATAACCAAAACCAAGATACCACAAAAAGATAATTCAAGGTTGCATTTAAGTTGAAAAAGTTTGCGCCCATGCTAAAATTAGTATTTAAAGTTTCAAAATTTATCTTGATGATTTATTATCCAACATTTAAGTAGAACCAACATCACCAACTTTGCACAAAGAAAAACATGACATGAGTGTTATATAGAATCCAAGCTAAAAGACACACTAATAACCATTGCTAAGATGATCAGGAACACTAAACGATTCATCATAATATGCTAATAACTACGACCAAAAAATTATTAACGGAAAGGTAAAATAAAAACTTACCCTATGCTTTTACTTTTAGCTGCAATGAATCTTTTAACCTAGAAGAAGTAAAGCTATAACAAAGCTCAATTACCTTTCTCCCAATCAGTAGTGTTTTGTTATTTTCTTTGCCCAAGTGAAATTCAATTTTTTTTAACTATAAACTCTTCTAGAAATAACTAACTATAAAAATATAAAAGCTAGATTTCTTAGTTGCAATATATATCACCAACTATAAAAACATTAGGCCTTGGAATGAGAACTCAAATTCAAATTCACCAAGGCAAATAACTTGAAAACGCAAATTCACCTGGTTTTGGTGACACGAAGCAGGGTATTTCGAAGGCTGTCGCATTTTACATATTTCACCCAAAGAATGAAACAAGATTTTTGTGATAGCTCATACAAAATTCAACTCAATATAACCACACTGTCACTCCATCTCTAGCTCCACATTCAAATGACTTGTGTCTAGTGTTCACTGTGGTGCATAGGTATCCAAAAAAATAAAACTGAAATAAGCATCAGCTTCAATGTTCAACCAATTGAAATAATAAAAACCCATAACTTAGAAGTAGCACGTCATATTCCTTTAGCGAGTATACACCAAACCATGGACAGAGCTTATGAGAACTCAACAAAAATGAATAAAATACCCTATAGATCATCTCCACATAAGCACAAAATCAATTGTCCAATTGAAGACGAAAAGTAAAACACAACAAAATAATTTTGTAACACAAATATCACTTTTTTTATACATATTGATTTGTTCTTGTAATACGTCATCAAATCTTCAAAGTTAATGAAAATTAGTATACATGAACTATGTAAATGATGCAATTAATGGTAATCAGAAAGAATTTACCCATTCAATGAAAAAGTAGATGAAGAGGAATTTTATTGAACTAGCTCGTGCACACTTGCATTGCATGTGTACTATTTTTGTAAACCCCCCACATGTTTATAATAATATAATAATCAATTGTTTAGTAAGTTAATATATGTAATGGCGTAGGTATGAACCATATAAGTTATAACCGTTGAAATTATTAATAGTGTAAAAACCGGATAAGTATATGAAATTGTTTGTAATCAAACTCGTACCAACTATGTTTAATGTCCAAATGTATGTTGTATAAGTTTGGGTTAGTTTTGGAAGAGTTTGGAATGAGTTAGAAATGAAAAACAAAAGAAACAGGCAAAACTGGAAAACAGTACCAGAACAGTGTACCGATACGCTCGAGAGTCTACCGTATCGGTACGCTACTGTCCAGAGAGCTCACCGTACCAGTATGCTTGGTAAAATTCAAAAATTTTAAATTACAAATCGTGGTCCATTTTTCGCCCTATAAATACTTAAAGACATCTCCTTTAGCCCCATTTCAACCTTTCTAACCCTAGGAAACCTTAGAGAGGAAGAAAAAAGGAAAAACACAAGAGATTCAAGTGAGAAAGATCAAATCTTCTACATTTCTTCCCAAACTACAAAATAAGGTAAGGATTCCTTCTATTCTTGACCATTGAAGTTAGGGCTTATATGTATATGTATGTTTTTACTCTCATTTATATATATGTGTGTGTGTGTGTGTGTATGTATATATATATATATATATATATATATTATTTTTACAAAGATTACCATGTTTTAAACAAAGTTAGGGTTAGATAACCATGCAAACTCTTTTCCTGTCATAAAACCCTAGTTTTCGAGAGAAATGAATTTTTTTCTTGTTCTTGATTTAAAACTTTAGTGCTTTGTAATGAACAATAAAAATGGATTGTTAATGATCTCTTGCTTATTTTCTTAAATTGTTCTCTTGTAATACAAATTGTAAAATTTGAGAATTTTGGATTTCCTTGTGATTTGAGAAAATGTTTGTTATTGCATCTCTTGTATGGTTGTTGTGATGGACTTGAATTGCATTCGAGTACTGCCGTTGAGTGTTAGAGGTTAGTCTATCCTAGTAGGGGTGAGATAGTTTCCTAACACTTGTAGTGGTTTGTTGTTTGTGAGAGCAACCACTATTGTTCATGTAAGTTCAAGTCTAAGGGATGATATACCTTTCTTGGGAAGGATTCGTCAATGCCGTGAGAGACGGTATATGCCCTTCCTAAAAAAATGTTTGGATTGTGTGATTGTGATGGGTGAACGAGGTAGAATGGTGGTATAGATTCATGGGAAGCAACCAACATACCTGAGAATGTGGGATTACGTTGTTGAATGATTGTTTGATTTCTATCACTCCGACATTTTATTTCTTTTATTTAAATTATTGCTCTTGTTTAAACTTGAGAACCATTGAAATATCCTTATTTTCTTTCAAAATTATTTATGATATTTTATAAAGTGAGATCGAACTGTTTTATATATTTTTAAACCTTGTTTGAGTTTGGGAGGATGTTGCTACAAAGCTTAGTACTCACCCCTTACAAACAACATATTTTCAGATTATGTGCTAAAAGATGAGCTCAAAGTAGATGAACAAACACATTGGAAAGTTCCAATAGATGGGAACGTGGATCCCGAGATAGACGTCGAGAATTATATTCTCTTTCGTCCTAAGTTCTAGACTAGGGAATTTATTTTGAGACATTGTAAAGGCTACCATATTTTGTTATTCTGCAGCAAGATTAAATTTGATTCTTTTGAGATGTAATTGTCATAGGTTGATATATTATTTTGGGATGTAGATGTCATAGTTCGGCATATTATTTTGGATAACGTTGTAGATATTATGAATGATGAATCAAAATTTTCTTAATTATAGATATTATTAGTTGCTCTCATGTTGTGAATGATTTTTAGATTGTAATACCGTCCAATGTGGATTTTGGGGCATTACAAATTTTGGTATCAGAGCTTAGAAATTAAGTTTTACATGAGAGTTGTAGGTTATGTATTATCACTAGAGAGTTTGGACTAGGTTGAATGAATTGTTTACTTAAAGCTTGCACAAGTCTTATGTTTTAGATTAAAGTAATAGTTAGGATGTCTTACACATCAAGAAAACTAAATTGTGAATTAATGTGCAGGGTGGACGGGGGATGTGGACGTAGTCATGGAGGTCAAGCAAACCCACCACCACTACCACCTCTCGATACTATGAACGACATTTATCAATGATTAAGGGAGCTAACCACTTTGGTACAACACCAAAATGGAAACAACAACCATAACGACGGGATTCATCCCTTAGCTTATGTACTGGGCAACGGGGACAAGAATCGGAGGATGGTAGTACTTCGATAATTTCTGAGACAACGCTCACCTACTTTCCAAGGAAGCTCTAACCCCTTAGATACGGATAAATGGATTCGCTGGGTAAAGATGATATGTGATAGTATAGGAATTACCGAGAATTTATGGGTTGGTTTGGCTACATACCTGTTAATGGGGGAGGCTGACGACCATTGGTGGGACTCGGTGAAGCAAAGGAGGAACACGGATACACTCACCAAGGAGGAGTTTGACCAGATCTTCCAAGATAAGTACTTTCCTGAATCAATCAAGGACAGAATGAATGCAGACTTTCTCGCTCTACGACAGGGGAGCATGACAGTGACGGAGTACAAGAGAAGTTTGATGAGCTATCCCGTTATGCCATGGAGTTCATATTTACTAAGGCCAAGAGGGTCAAATGCTTTGAGCAGGGCTTGAGGCCTGCCATCAGGAAAAAACTTGTGGCTCTCAAGATCTGAAACTATGGGGATCTAGTTGATAGAGCTGCACTGGTGGAGAAAGACACAGAGGACAACCAGTGACGACAGAACTTCGCAAGGGGAGGTCTGACTCGAACGGGTGCTAGCAGTAGTGGGGTACCGAGGGCGGCACCATACTGTCGCCTACATTAAGTGGCTAGACAAATACTTCAGACAGTTCGAGGAGATGGGGTTACTGAAAATCGGACAAGCACTGACCCACGTCAATGCTTTACATGTGGAGGTGTCGGACACTTCAAAAATAACTATCTATCGCTTTCACCAAGGACCAATCAAACAACTGAGCAAGTGAATGCAAACAAGTCATCACTACCGAAGCCACTAAATCAGAGACCGTTGGGAGCTATAACACCTGCTGGTTCTAATCAATAAAGAGTGTTTGCTTTGACTCAATTGGGGGAAAATGCTTCCAATGCCGTTGTGGAAGGTATTACTCTTCTTTATAATTCTTGGGCCCAAATTTTATTTGATTCGGAGCTACTCATTCATTCATATACACTACGTATGCCCTTAATTTGGGATTGGAATTTAAGAAGTTAAAACACGCCTTGAGTATTGACATGCCTACGGGAGAATAGTTAGATACTAGAAGGGTGTGTAGAAGTTGTGTGCTTCGAATTGGAGAGTAAGAATTAATTGTGGATTTTGTTGCATTAGACCTGAAGGGGTATGACATAATATTTGGGATGAACTTGTTGTCCACTTTTCGGGCGATAATGGATTGTTTTCATAAACGGATTTTATTTCAATTACCGAAAAGGGTAGTTTTCAGTTTCATGAATGATCGAAATTCTTTCCATTCATTTCCTACTACGGGTGGTAGATTCTTGAAAATTAAGGCGAGGAGCCATTTGAGTTTCTTAGCTAGCATGATGGGAGATGATCGAAATAGATCTCAACCGAATGTGGTATTGATAGTGTTAGAGTTTTCGAATGTCTTTCCAGATGAACTACCAGGATTACCTCCGCAAAGAGAGATTGAGTTTACAATTGATCTCTATCAGGGAACCGAAACTCATATCTATTGCTCCCTATCAGATGGCACCTTTGGAGTTAAAGGAGCTAAGGAAGCAGTTTGATCATCTCTTGACTATTAGGTTTATCCGTTTAAGTACTTCACCGCGGGGAGCTCTGATTCTCTTTGTAAAGAAGCATGACGAAACACTTTGGTTATGCATAGATTACCGAAGGTTGAATCGGGTGACAGTAAAGAATAAATATTCATTGCCAAGAAATGATGATTTGTTCAATCAGCTGAGGGGTTCTAAGTATTACTTCAAGATTGATCTTCGCGCAGGGTACCATCAATTGCGGATCAAGGAGGAGAATATTCCTAAGACAGCTTTTCGTACCAAGTATGATCATTTCGAATATATGGTAATGTCGTTCGGATTGACTAATACTCCTGCAACCTTCATAAATTTGATGCATAGGGTATTTCGACCGTATCTAGATCAGTTTGACATTGTGTTTATTGATGATATATTAATTTATTCACGGACACAAGGGAAACATGAACGCCATCTCTCGATTATGCTACAGACATTGAGAAATCATAAGTTGTATGCTAAGATGAGTAAATGTGAGTTCTGGATGAAGGAAGTAAAATTCCTTGGCCATGTTGTGTCAGAATAGGGTGTAGTTGTTGACCCCGCAAAGATTAAAGTCGTAATGAAATGGAAATCACCGAGGAATGTGACCAAAGTATGTAATTTTTTGGGATTTACAGGCTACTATCGGAGGTTTGTTGAAGGATTCTCAAAGCTTGCAATGCCGATGACTCGCCTTACAAAGAAGGGAAAAAGATTCTTGTGGACTAAAGAATGTGAACTAGCCTTTCGCACCTTAAAGGAAAGGTAGACAACAACTCTTATCCTCATTATTCCAAGCAGTGGGGAAGGATATGATGTTTACACCGATGCTTCGTTATGAGACTTAGGATGTGTGCTAATGCAAGGAGGTAAGGTAGTTGCTTATGGCTCAAGGCAACTCAAGATTCATGTGTAGAACTATCTCATTCACGACTTAGAACTTGCCGCTATGGTTTTTGTGCTTAAGTTGTGGAGGTGTTACTTGTATGAAGAAAAGTTTCAAGTGTTTTCTGATCATAAGAGTTTCAAGTATATATTCACCCAGAAGACTTGAATCTTCGACAAAGAAGGTGGATTGAGTATCTAGAAGATTACGATTTCATACTCAACTACCATCCAAGGAAGGCGAATGTAGTAGCAGATGCACTGAGCAGAAAGTCTCGGGGTGAAATCAATGTTCTTGCTATTAATAGGTGGAAGATGATTGAGGCCTTGGAGGAATTTGATCAATTGGTGGATAGACAGGGGGATCGATCATGCTTATTTAATCTTGTAGCTCAACCAATTCTTCGACAAAGGATTGTGAGTTACAACGATTAGACACCGAGTTGGGAGCTATCTGGGGGTAGATTGGAGAGGAATGAGATTGTTGAGAATTGGTCGATGCAGAATGATGAGTTACAATTTTGTGGAAGACTATGTGTACCAAACAATGACCAAGTAAAGGAAGAAGTGTTGAGTGAGTGTCATCGTTCAAACTTCTCCATACATTCGGGTTGTACCAAGATGTATAGGGACATGAAGCATCAATATTGGTGGAAAGGAATGAAACAAGACGTGGCCAAGTACATTTCAAAGTGCGCGGTGTGTCAGCAAGTGAAGATTAAGCATCAAACCCCAGAGGATTATTACAGTCCTTGCCTATGCTAGAGTGAAAGTGAGATCACATCACCATGGACTTCGTGTTGGATTTTTCACGGACTTCACGCGGGGTCATTGTAGATAGACTTACCAGGTCGGCTCATTTCTTGAGTATGAAGACCATGGACACTTTGGAGACCTTGAATAACCTCTATATCCGCGAGATTGTTAGATTACATGGAGTTTCGCTCTCTATTATTTCGGGTCGTGATTCTCATTTCGGGGCACAATTTTGGCAAAGTCTACAAAAACACCGTATTTCATCCCCAAATGGATGGCCAATTCGAGAGGGTGATACAGATTTTGAAAGACATGTTGCGTGCTTGTGTGTTGGACTTCAAGGGAAGTTGGAGTGATCATTTGTCGTTGGTGGAGTTGGCGTAAAATAATAGTTTCTAATCTAGCATTGGCATGGCACCTTACATAGCATTGTATGAGAAACTATATAGGTCCTCGACGTGTTTGGTAGAAGCTGGAGAGAATAGTTTGTTTGGGCTAGATATTGTTCGGGAGACTACGGAGAAAATTCAACTCATCTAGAAGAGACTACGCATGGCACAAAGTAGACAGAAAAGCTATGCAGATCGAAGACGAAGACCATTGAAATTCTAAGAGGGGGACTATGTGTTCCTCAAAGTGTCACCCAAAAAAGGAGTGTTCAGATTTGGCAAGAAGGAAAAGTTAGCTCCAAGGTACATCGGATCATTCAAAGTGATCAAAGCGGTGGGCGAAGTGGTGTATCAACTTTGATTATCAGCTCAGCTATCAGGGGTACATGACGTGTTCCATGTATCAATGTTAAAAAAGTGTCAATCGGATACAACGCATGTCCTAGATTTGAAGGATATAGAAATTTAAGATTGAGCAACATATAAAGAATAATCGGGGAAGATTCTCGATATCAAGGAGAAGGTGTTTCGCAATAAAGTCATCCAATTGGTGAAAGTTTTGTGACAACATCATGGGGTGAAATAAGCTACTTGGAAATTCGAGCTGGGGATGCACGAGAAGTACCCTCATTTGTTCTTTACTTAAGGTAAGTTTTGAGGACGAAACTTTCTTTATGGGGGGTGGATTGTAAACCTCCACATGTTTATAATAATATAATATTTAATTGTTTAGTAAGTTAATATATGTGATGGCGTAGGTATGAATCATATAAGTTATAACCATAGAAAATGTTAATAGTGTAAAACTGGGTAAGTATATGAAATTGTTTGTAATCGAACTCGTACCAACTATGTTTAATGTCCAAATATATGTTGTATAAGTTTGGGTTGATTTTGTAAGAGTTTGGAATGGATTGAAAATGAAAAATAGAGGAAACAAACAAAACTGAAAAAATAGTACCGGTACGCTCGAGAGTCTACCGTACCGACACGCTGCTGTCCAGAGAGCTCACCGTACCGGTACACTTGGTAAAATCCAAAAATTTTAAATCGCAAATCGTGGTCCATTTTTCGCCCTATAAATACTTAAAAACACATCCTTTAGCCCCATTTCAACCTTTCTAATCCTAGGAAACCTTAGACAGGAATACAGAAGGGAAAACACAAGAGATTCAAATGTTGATTCAAGTGGGAAAGATCAAAACTTCTACATTTCTTTCCAAACTACAAAATAAGGTCAAAGTTCCTTCATGTTTTCACTCTCACTTATATGACCATTGGTTATATATATGCTATGGAATCATCTTTTCTTGTTATTGTTACAAAGATTATCATGTTTTAAAACAAAGTTAGGGTTAGATAACCATGTAAACTCTTTTCCTATCATAAAACTCTAGTTTCCAAGAGAAATGAATTTTTCTCTTGTTCTTGATTTCAAAACTTTAGTACTTTGTAAAAATGGATTGTTGACGATCTCTTGCTTATTTTTTTAAATTATTCTCTTGTAATACAAATTGTGAAATTTGAGAATTTAAAATTTCCTTATGATTTGAGAAAATATTTGTTATTGCATCTCTTGTATGGTTGTTGTGATGGACTTGAATTGCATTCGAGCACTGCCGTAGCGTGTTAGAGGTTAGTCTATCCCAGTGGGGGTGAGATGATTTCCTAACACTTGTAGTGATTTGTTATTTGTTAGAGCAACCACTATTGTTCACGTAAGTTCGAGGCTGAGGGATGATATACCTTTCTTGGGAAGGATTCATCAATGCTGTAAGAAACGGTGTATGTCCTTCCTAAAAAAATGTTTGGATTGTGTAATTGTGGTTGGTGAGCGAGGTAGAATCGTGGTGTAGATTCATGGGAAGCAACCAACATACCTGAGAATGTGGGATTACGTTGTTGAATGATTGTTTGATTTCTATCATTCCGACATGTTTATTCCTTTCATTTAAATTATTGTTATTGTTTAAACTTGAGATCCATTGAAATGTCCTTATTTTCTTTCAAAATTATGTATGATATTTTGTAAAGTGAGACCGAACTGTTTTATATATTTTCTAAACTTTGTTCGAGTTTGGGAGGATGTTGCTACAGAGCTTAGTGCTCACCCTATACAAACAACATATTTTCAGTTTATGTGCTAGAGGAGGAGCTCGAAGTAGATGAACAAGCACATTGAGAAGCTCCAATAGATGAGAACGTGGATCCCGAGATGGACGTCTAGAATTATATTCTCTTTTGTCCTAGGTTCTAGACTAGGGAATTTATTTTGAGACAATGTAAAGGCTACCATATTTTGTCATTCCGCTGCAAGATTAAACTTGATTCTTTTGAGATGTAATTGTCATAGGTTGATATATTATTTTGGGATGTAGATGTCATAGTTCGGCATATTCTTTTGGATAACGTTGTAGATATTATGAATGATGAATGAAATTATTTTAATTATAGATATTATTAGTTGCTCTTGTGTTGTGAATGTCTTTTAGATTGTAATGTCGTCCAATGTGGGTTTTGGGGCGTTATAATTTTGTGTTATAATTATTGTTTATGTCACTCATGTTAAATATCACAAATTTGACTAACCAAACTCAAAGAAACATTTGGACATACAAAATTACTTTTTCGCCAAGGTAAAAATTTTTGTTCTACAACTATTTGTTGCACCCAGAATTGTTTCTAAACCACTTAAGGGATTAACACGGTTAGTGTTCATGAATAAAGAATTGTAACTATGACATTGTATGTTAAGGTGCTAGCATATGAGCCGTAATGGGCAACAAGCATTTAAAATTTTATTTTTAGTATAATAGTTTATGTTTGAGAATGCTCCTGGTTTTGTTTTAAAAATCAGAAATAGTTCTTTTTATATTCTAATTCTAAGAAAATGTTCTTTCACAACATAAAAAATTGCCGTATTATGAATTTCATTCATAGTAATAGTAGCCACATATGTATACTTCCCATGAAGGTGAATTACTTTACTTGACCCTTGGCATCTTTTAGAATTCTTAAAGCAATTTAGACAATAGTCAACTTATATTTTTCTCTGTTTTCATATTCTTTTTTTTCCAAAGCCACCAACAATCTTGCACATGACTTAATCAATTATAGTTGACAAATCTTGTAGGATCAATTATATCCATTTGGGTTTTTATTCAAGAACCAAAAAACATCAAGAACTTCTATATCGTTATGATTAACAAAAACAAGATGTAAAATTATGCATCATTTTATTTTTGATTGATATTAAATTATGCATCATTTGACCCACTTAATGTTTGGCATATATTGGCTATTGTCAGCTATGTGATCAAATTATATTATATTGGCCTTTTGGCTTCTGATGATTTTTTAGGCTCTAGATTTAGATAAGTGAACAACCTACAGTCTATGTGATATAAATACCATGGATGTTAAAAGTGATAAAATAAATATTTTGACATAGTAAATTAACATAATATGCTAACGTAATAATACCTCAATTGATATGTTCATGCTAAAAAAGTAATACCACTAAATCATGGCATCTAATACATTTGTGCCTTAATATGCAATGCCAATTTATTGTTACTCTAAAATGGAGTGGAATTTAGAGCATTTCTTTGTAGTATTCCTTTGTTACATCTCAGGCTTGTTATAGAGAAACAAGGCAGCCATTTCAAGGGCCAGTCGGAATCCCCCGTAGCCTTTGAGTACCTGCACTTAGATGTCTCAGGACAAAATCAATTTATGGTTTAGAGCAAAGAAAAAAAGGAATTTGAAAAATTGATGCCGAATAGAATATAATGATTAAAGAATACTCTTCAAACTTATAATAGTAAAAATTGTTAGCCACCTCATTATTTTAGCATATAGATGAATATATGACCAGTACATTATCTATGAGTCCCTATCATGGAAAAGAATAAAGAACTAAATTGTAATTCAAAATGATCCTTAAAATAAACAATAAAGACTATGTGTATCTATGTCTGTGTCTATGTATGTGCATGGAAGAAAAGAAAACTTACATGATCATAGTCCATCTTCTTTTTCCTTGCAACTAAATAAAAAACCTTCATGCTATGCATTTGAGAGATAACCATGGGAAAAATGTGAACTTTGTTGTTATAATAGTGTGTGGAAGAAAAAGAGGAGAGAGTGGTGACAACATATTAAACCAACTGTAGTTGAGAGTAAGCTACAAAGAGAGGAACTGCAAGATCAAAAGCATAAAAAATTATGCATGATAATTATAGTATCCTGTAAGTAAAATCAAAATTGAAACTTCTATCACTCGAGTCGATTATGTGGAACTAACCTTTAAGCTTGGAGCAAAATCGTTGAAGCTTTGATTGTATACCTGAATCTCTAAAGTTGCCCAAACCACCTTCTAGCAAGCGGGCATATTATGTGCAAGCTTTTCCCATTTGACTAAGCCAAAAAGATTTTATTGTCATTTATAAGGAGGAGAAGTGCTTATACCAATTGTCTTTTTGAAATCTACCAAAATTGTAAGAAATTGAGGAGACGCACACAAAAAAGTTCATAACTGACATAGAAGATGAAAAAAAACCAATATATTTAATGCATAGCGTATAATTATATTTAATGTATATTCAATTGGGATAACAAAGTGTCTCTTGAGTTAGTTAAGGACAAAATAATTTCTTAATTCACACTTTTCTCTACGTGGCCTGTTGAATGTATATAGATTTTATTGAATATATATAAAAATAGCCTAATTGTCCTTAATAACAATGACAGTCACATTTGCGACTAATAGAAATGTTACTAATAATAAAACTCTAAAAAGAAAATAGCAACAGAAATTTAGATTTACACACAACAGAAAAAAATGGAAAGTATACTAATACAGATAATTGTAACTGAATTCTTGTAATTAAACAAATTTAAAGGGAGAATAATGGCTTAAGGAGTACCAACTGAACTCTTGCTTAATTTTGTAACTGAATTTTAAGAAATTTATAGAGAAGAGAATGGTTTAAACAAGGAGAGGGAGAGGGCGAAGGTGAAAATAGGGTGAGTGTCTGATTGTGTTTTAACTGGCTGCTAATTGCCCAGGAGAGAGAGAGAGTTGTGGTAACGGCAGGAGAGTGGATGATTTTCAAGTTTTATATGTCAATAATTTTAAGAGATAAGAAGGTAATACTTTCATTGTTAGANAGTGTCTCTTGAGTTAGTTAAGGACAAAATAATTTCTTAATTCACACTTTTCTCTACATGGCCTGTTGAATGTATATAGATTTTATTGAATATATATAAAAATAGCCTAATAGTCCTTAATAACAATGACAGTCACATTTGCGACTAATAGAATTGTTACTAATAATAAAACTCTAAAAAGAAAATAGCAACAGAAATTTAGATTTACACACAGCAGAAAAAAATGGAAAGTATACTAATACAGATAATTGTAACTGAATTCTTGTAATTAAACAAATTTAAAGGGAGAATAATGGCTTAAGGAGTACCAACTGAACTCTTGCTTAATTTTGTAACTGAATTTTAAGAAATTTATAGAGAAGAGAATGGTTTAAACAAGGAGAGGGAGAGGGCGAAGGTGAAAATAGGGTGAGTGTCTGATTGTGTTTTAACTGGCTGCTAATTGCCCAGGAGAGAGAGAGAGTTGTGGTAACGGCAGGAGAGTGGATGATTTTCAAGTTTTATATGTCAATAATTTTAAGAGATAAGAAGGTAATACTTTCATTGTTAGAGGGTATAGTTGGAGAAAAAATATTTTTCAAGTATACTGACATTTTAAAGTAGTAACATTTTAGAGTAGTACAATATAATATAGATAACGTAAAACAAAACAGAGGAAAGATAGTGAAGATGATCAACGTAGAGGTGTTTTTTTAATCAACAGAGAGTAATTTATTGTGGGAGACAATGAGTTATAAACATTTTTAAAAAAATTAAATATAATTAGTTTCATACTAAATGAAGACCAAAAGACATTGGAGATATANTAATTAAACAAATTTAAAGGGAGAATAATGGCTTAAGGAGTACCAACTGAACTCTTGTTCAATTTTGTAATTGAATTTTAAGAAATTTATAGAGAAGAGAATGGTTTAAACAAGAAGAGGGAGAGGGCGAAGGTGAAAATAGGGTGAGTGTCTGATTGTTTTTAACTGGCTTCTAATTGCCCAGGAGAGAGAGAGAGAGAGAGAGAGAGAGAGAGAGAGTTGTGGTAACGGCAGGAGAGTGGATGATTTTCAAGTTTAATATGTCAATAATTTTAAGAGATAAGAAGGTAATACTTTCATTATTAGAGGGGGTATAGTTGGAGAAAAAATATTTTTCAAGTATACTGACATTTTAAAGTAGTAACATTTTAGAGTAGTACAATATAATATAGATAACATAAAACAAAGCAGAGGAAAGATAGTGAAGATGATCAAGGTAGAGGTGTTTTTTTAATCAGCAGAGAGTAATTTATTGTGGGAGACAAATGAGTTATAAACATTTTAAAAAAAATTAAATATAATTAGTTTCATACTAAATGAAGACCAAAAGACATTGGAGATATAATTGACTTTATATCAATAGTTAAGGGTAAAAGTGGAATATAAATTTTTTTCAATTATCTCCACTTTTTTAAGTAGTATAAATACGTGAGATCCTTAAGAATCCAACCAAGCAAATAACTTAGTAATTATAAATATAATAAAAAATTAATAGAAAAACCCCTAAACATGAAGAGAACCAATACCCAAGAATCAAATAGAGTCTTGGGGGGTGGATTTGGGTGTGTTTGTGTGGTGTGATGATCAAATTCACAGGGACTAAGCTGTATAAAAAGAAAAGAAAAAAGAAAAAAAGAAAATAATGATCAAATTGGCTAAAATTGGAAATGGCATGTAAGTGAAGTGATGATAATAATTCTGGTATCCTCGTTCACTCACAAATTAGTGATGTTTAGCTCAAGGTGATGTAGGACCCTTGAACTATGCAGTTTTGTGACACCTGTTAAATGGGCTGTGTACAAATCGTTAGGGAATGACTAATTCTTCCCTTTACTTCGTCCATCCTCCATCCCTTATGATCACTCAACTATGAACTAATATTGTCCTTCAAATCTTAGTATATTTGTTTAACTCTTTCATTTTTCGTTCAAATCTCGTTAGTTAAAATGTAAACCATAACAAATGAACTTGCAAAATGATAACATAAAATGTTATCAATGAATAATTTAATATTATTTATGTGCAATGCACGTATGCACTTACTAGGACACTAAAACACACACTAATACAAAAATATATACTAATACAAAAATTAAAACACATTTAATTAAAAAAAATACACGAATATAATAAGTCGGGGTCGATTGTGGGCCACAGGTTGATCCACGGGTCATGGGTCAGTCCATAGATCATGGGCCAACCTATGGGTCAGGGGTTACGGGTCAATNAATAAAAAATTAATAGAAAAACCCCTAAACATGAAGAGAACCAATACCCAAGAATCAGGTGGATTTGGGTGTGTTTGTGTGGTGTGATGATCAAATTCACAGGGACTAAGCTGTATAAAAAGAAAAGTAAAAAAAAAAAAAGAAAATAATGATCAAATTTGCTAAAATTGGAAATGGCATGTAAGTGAAGTGATGATAATAATTCTGGTATCCTCGTTTACTCACAAATTAGTGATGTTTAGCTCAAGGTGATGTAGGACCCTTGAACTATGCAGTTTTGTGACACCTGTTAAATGGGCTATGTACAAATCGTTAGGGAATGACTAATTCTTCCCTTTACTTCATCCAGCCTCCATCCCTTATGGTCACTCAACCATGAACTAATATTGTCCTTCAAATCTTAGTATATTTGTTTAGCTTTTTCATTTTTCGTTCAAATCTTGTTAGTTAAAATGTAAACCATAACAAATGAACTTGCAAAATGATAACATAAAATGTTATCAATGAATAATTTAATATTATTTATGTGCAATGCACGTATGCACTTACTAGGACACTAAAACACACACTAATACAAAAATTAAAACACATTTAATTAAAAAAAATACACGAACATAATAAGTCGGGATCGATTGTGGGCCACAGGTTGATCCACGAGTCATGGGTCGGTCCATAGATCATGGGCCAACCTATGGGTCAGGGGTTACGGGTCAATCGTGTGGTCATGGGTGGTGTATTTTTGGTATGCTAGTGTGTATATGTTTTGGTGTATTAGTGTATTTTTTAGTATATTAGTGTGTATATTTGTTGGTATATTAATATATTTATTTAATTTTATTACTTATGTTATTAATAGAAAGATAAATAATCAATCTAATGGGTACCCATTTATAATCCAGATTAATCCACTTGATTAAAATGAATCATATTACCCAATCCATTTAGAACCTGCAGTAATTAATATGAATATCCAACCTATTTATGTATGGACAAATTGAATAGATTAATGAAAAATGGGTTAACCATCCGTCATCTACAAGTCAAGCCATAGACAATTTGATCAACCATGGGTAAGCCAACTCCAAAACATAAATTCGGATCAATAATATATTAGAAAAAATTTCAAAATGTACATATCACAAATCACAAAATTAGAGAAAATGTACATGTTATGTAAGTATGCACATTTAATGCGAAAATGCTATATAAATTAGTTTATAATAATTGGCAACCATACATCATCAATAAATGAAAACCAAAAAAGGTATAACCCAAATACATATCATCTTTCAAATAAATGAGTTCTATCAATTTTATTTTAGTGAGATCCACAAATCTAAAAAATAATATACATTTAGGTAGTAAATTTTAGTTTTTATTTGATTGCGTACCATTTTTATTTTAAAAGCGCGCACAATTTTTTCAACAAAAAATGAGAGAGAATATGTGGGTCCCTCGTTGAGACCATAAATGGAGAGTATTAGATTGAGAAGTGAGGAATCAAACTCAGTTTCAAACTCCCTTCATAGAGAGAGAAGAAGATGAGCGTCTCAGGGAAGACTGTGTGTGTGACGGGAGCCTCCGGTTACATAGCTTCATGGCTTGTCAAGTTCTTGCTCCAACGTGGGTACACTGTCAAAGCCTCTGTTCGCGACCTCAGTCAGTCCTCTCTCTCTCTCTCTCTCTCTAATAAGCTCTTATATTCTTGTGATCATGTGCGTGATCAGTTATAGATATGGGTTATGATCTGTATCTTAGTTTGTGGAAAATTAACACGTAGCCACTTCGAGAATTCGCCATGCGATCACTTTTCGAGTTCGGTTATTTGCGAAATATGAATTATGATGTTTTGCTAATATGGTCTTCGTTCACTGTAATCTTTGATGATCTTGATTAATTTGCTCTTCTATGCAATCGTTTTGGGTTCTTGTTTACTATTATTTGGTTATCTAGGTTCTCGTTGGTTTCCATTCTTTGTCAGGGTTACTATAGTTATTTTTTTGAGTTAATTCCCTGTAAATTATGATTTTCATTATATATGCTCTGAGTTTCTAATTTAGTCAGCATTTTCCCAAAATCTAGGTTTCTTTTATTGGGGCAGTTCAGCTGATGTATAGCTAATAACCTAGCAGAGTTACACATGGTTATGTTATTTATTGGGCCCACTTTAGGAGGATTAGGTTTGGGTCTAGGGTTTTATAGCATGTATAAATTAGGCCTATGTCTTAACACAAATTCAGTCATTAAAAAAAAAAGTGAATAAATTGACAATCCAATGGTCAAGCTCCATTGCTTAGTGTTTATGTTTGAGGCTTAANGTTAGTTAAAATGTAAACCATAACAAATGAACTTGCAAAATGATAACATAAAATGTTATCAATGAATAATTTAATATTATTTATGTGCAATGCACGTATGCACTTACTAGGACACTAAAACACACACTAATACAAAAATTAAAACACATTTAATTAAAAAAAATACACGAACATAATAAGTCGGGATCGATTGTGGGCCACAGGTTGATCCACGAGTCATGGGTCGGTCCATAGATCATGGGCCAACCTATGGGTCAGGGGTTACGGGTCAACCGTGTGGTCATGGGTGGTGTATTTTTGGTATGCTAGTGTGTATATGTTTTGGTGTATTAGTGTATTTTTTAGTATATTAGTGTGTATATTTGTTGGTATATTAATATATTTATTTAATTTTATTACTTATGTTATTAATAGAAAGATAAATAATCAATCTAATGGGTACCCATTTATAATCCAGATTAATCCACTTGATTAAAATGAATCATATTACCCAATCCATTTAGAACCTGCAGTAATTAATATGAATATCCAACCTATTTATGTATGGACAAATTGAACAGATTAATGAAAAATGGGTTAACCATCCGTCATCTACAAGTCAAGCCATAGACAATTTGATCAACCATGGGTAAGCCAACTCCAAAACATAAATTCGGATCAATAATATATTAGAAAAAATTTCAAAATGTACATATCACAAATCACAAAATTAGAGAAAATGTACATGTTATGTAAGTATGCACATTTAATGCGAAAATGCTATATAAATTAGTTTATAATAATTCGCAACCATACATCATCAATAAATGAAAACTAAAAAAGGTATAACCCAAATACATATCATCTTTCAAATAAATGAGTTCTATCAATTTTATTTTAGTGAGATCCACTCATCAAAAAAATAATATACATTTAGGTAATACATTTTAGTTTTTATTTGATTGCGTACCATTTTTATTTTAAAAGCGCGCACAATTTTTTCAACAAAAAATGAGAGAGAATATGTGGGTCCCTCGTTGAGACCATAAATGGAGAGTATTAGATTGAGAAGTGAGGAATCAAACTCAGTTTCAAACTCCCTTCATAGAGAGAGAAGAAGATGAGCGTCTCAGGGAAGACTGTGTGTGTGACGGGAGCCTCCGGTTACATAGCTTCATGGCTTGTCAAGTTCTTGCTCCAACGTGGGTACACTGTCAAAGCCTCTGTTCGCGACCTCAGTCAGTCCTCTCTCTCTCTCTCTCTCTCTAATAAGCTCTTATATTCTTGTGATCATGTGCGTGATCAGTTATAGATATGGGTTATGATCTGTATCTTAGTTTGTGGAAAATTAACACGTAGCCACTTCGAGAATTCGCCATGCGATCACTTTTCGAGTTCGGTTATTTGCGAAATATGAATTATGATGTTTTGCTAATATGGTCTTCGTTCACTGTAATCTTTGATGATCTTGATTAATTTGCTCTTCTATGCAATCGTTTTGGGTTCTTGTTTACTATTATTTGGTTATCTAGGTTCTCGTTGGTTTCCATTCTTTGTCAGGGTTACTATAGTTATTTTTTTGAGTTAATTCCCTGTAAATTATGATTTTCATTATATATGCTCTGAGTTTCTAATTTAGTCAGCATTTTCCCAAAATCTAGGTTTCTTTTATTGGGGCAGTTCAGCTGATGTATAGCTAATAACCTAGCAGAGTTACACATGGTTATGTTATTTATTGGGCCCACTTTAGGAGGATTAGGTTTGGGTCTAGGGTTTTATAGCATGTATAAATTAGGCCTATGTCTTAACACAAATTCAGTCATTAAAAAAAAAAGTGAATAAATTGACAATCCAATGGTCAAGCTCCATTGCTTAGTGTTTATGTTTGAGGCTTAACACTTCTTATCTGTTGGTTCTTAGTTATCCATATAGTGATTTTGGGGATTGCTTATCTTATAGAAAATATTGAAGCGGACACGAATAAAATCAAATAACAGGGCATTTTGTCATAAGCAAATGGATCAATTCTTTTGGCTGATGGTGATTTATTTCCAATATTTTCATGTTGGTGTATATTTTTTTGACAACCTCCTTATATTATTTCCATAGTCGATCAGATGATCAGCAAGTGAATGTTTTTGGATTAGATCTTTTATTTCCCACATGTTTTTTTGAGACGATGAATCATGACTTCATTTCTATATATTTCATTAAAAGCTAGTGGTCTAACTAAAGAGCATAAAGTGGGCTGCTGCCTAGTCCCCATGGAATATGCAGAAAATAACGACAGTGATACCCATAAAATACTAATGTCATGTTAAAATCGGTAGGACCACACTCAGAAAAGCCCAGAGAAAAAGTGTGCTTATTACTTAGGTTTTGTTGCTTCATTCTAGGCAGAGGCATCATAACATCTTTACTATGTTGGCCTATTGTGCTAGGGATTAAAGTACCAACCGAGTTCGATACGATTCAGCCCCGACTGAACCAATACCATTACATGTTACACAATTAACGAGTCTTACACGAATTGGTCTTGACTTGGCTTCAACTCGGTTGACTCGGGCAATTTTTGTAGCCGACTCGGGTGAGTCACCATGTAAAGAATACCTAAAAAATCAAAGAAGAAGAAAGAAAACAGAAGAAGAAGGAATACCAAATCAAATTGAAGCCGCTGTGAACGAATTTGTGTGCTAATGAATTCTCTCTTCTTCTTCTTAGGTTTTCATGTCTTCATCTCGCAATGATTATGCACCAGGTACATCTCATCATCACTAGAGGCCTTCGATCTCGACTTTGCTTTGAGTTGGAACTTCTATTTTCCTCCTCCTCCTCTCTCTCTCTCTCTCTCTCTCTCTCTCTCTCTCTCTCTGTGTCTCCGTGTGTGTGTGTGAACTATGAAGGTAACCGAAGAGTTCAAGAGACGTCTTGTGTTTGACGTTGGTGAGGTCACCTTTAATCATATAATATTATATTTTATGTAATTATGCTTTTTAAAGCCTTATTATTGTTTTATCATGTTACTTTCTGGATTAAATGATATATGACATTTAGTTAGTATTTTTTGCTAATGAATTATATTTACTTGGACCTCTAATTTGGGCATTTAATTTGAAGATTTATCTATAACTATAATTGGATTGGCACAAGACCCTATCTAATATTAAGAACCAACCAATTCTAGGAAAATAATGGATTCGATCCTTAAATTAACCCGAACTACCATTACTCTATATAAAATATGTTTTCGGTAACACCTTTACATTTCATCTTTATTGTGTTTAATGTGCTAGATAGTGTATTATGGAAATTTGGTTCATAGAATTTGTTGTTTATATTTTCTACAAATTTTCATGACTTTTCTAAAATTTTTTGGGCCTTCTATAATGCATTTTGTGAGTATCGGCTGATATTGATCCACGACTGATATGTTTCGGTGCCCTACGAGTTGATAGTCGATACCAAGACTTTGGACATGTATTGTGCACCTCTCAATTGGTTCTCAAATAACATGGGGAAGCATTTGTCTATCTGGTCCCTAGTTTGTAATTATATAAATTCTTGCCAATTCCTCAAACTATTTTGACAACACTCGAAACTTGAATATTTGCATCTTAGGGTTAAGGACAAGAAAGAAAGAAGAAGAAGAAGAAGAAGAAAAGAGTTCTACAATTTTAATAATGCAATGCCTAAGCGTAGGTTGTCACGAAGCAACATATACTCGGTAGTCCAAGGTCGTACCACAAGGAATTGATAAAGAACTAGAACACAAGCAATTTAAAAAAAAAAAAAAAAAACTGTTTTGAGAATTATTAGAGAAGTTGGTTGTTTAAGAAAACAGTAAATTGGGATTAAAAATAACACTTGGGAAATATTAAAGTATCAGGGATTCTTTTTCAAACCCACACAGTATGTATATTGATCCGGTTTTCAAAATCAATTAAGGATCAACTGAGAAGTGACCTTAATTAGAAGATTTATCAATGACTATACTGAAAAAAATCCAAAAGTATAATTGAAACATTATTTGAATAAAAAATAGTATTTAATTATAGATTACAAGTATTCACCATGTCTAGAGTCAACGATGAATCAAGCTTTCCCACAATTAAAACCTCTTTTCAAGACAAATAAGGAACCAAATATATTTATGAAAATCCTAATTGATTTAGACATACAAAGCCAATTATTTGACTCACAGGGAATTTAAAGCATTTGATGTACGTGACATAACAAATTAATAGATTTTACTGAGTAAAACTTTACTAAAATATAAGAAGCAATTAATAAGAAAAATCTTGCATTAAAATAACAATGGATCATGAATATATACTGTATTTTATTGAAAGAATCACTCGTACCTTTAGTGGAGGATTCAACAATCCACAAGCAAGAATGCAAGAAGACTAGACGAAGAGGCTAAATATTCAAATAACACCCTAAATTAGGGTAATTACAAGTATTTATATGGGGAGGAAGTCTAAATCTAGTCAAAGTCAAAGAACAAGAAACTGTTGAGACGGGTACCCCGTCCAGACACAATAAAGCTGCTGTTCACAGATGTCCAACCATGTCCGGATGCCCGTTTCGTACTTCCGGGTGCACCAATATTTCTGGTTCCTCCTTGTTGCTTCATTTTTTTTCTTCACTAACCAGTGGGTTTGCTCTGTCCGGACGATCTTATATCGTGTTCAAACGACTCTAACTTTCTGTCCAAGTTTTATTTCATCATTCCAAAAGCTCTAGGCTCCATCCCTTTTGCATGCATGCATCCAAACTTCGTCATTTTGATTTATTTAACTGGAAAACAAGCAAA
This sequence comes from Ilex paraguariensis, assembly GCA_963454935.2. Lineage (NCBI taxonomy): Eukaryota > Viridiplantae > Streptophyta > Magnoliopsida > Aquifoliales > Aquifoliaceae > Ilex > Ilex paraguariensis. The sequence goes on along the minus strand of CAUOFW020004269.1, from coordinate 275,465 downwards.
CACTACAAATAGACATAAAACCTGATACTTATCATTCACGCACAATTAACTTCCAATCCAATGCAATTAACCCAATATCAATGAGTATGATTACACATTTCTGGGCTAATCAGAGAGTATAAAGCAATATTGTGTGAAAAGTGTATGATGTCAACACCCCTATCACCTATTTATATTGGATTGATATTGAAGACAATTGTACTATTAGGAAAGTAGAACATAATAGGAAAACCATATAATAAGATAGTAGAACAATAGTAAAATGGCATAATAGGAAAATAACTTAGTAGGAATGTGATTAATAGGAAACTAACACTCTTAACGCTCCCTCTCAAGTTGGAGCATGGAGATAAAGAATTCCCAACTTGGAATAAAGACTAATAAAGGTGGATTGCGCCAGTGGTTTGGTGAGAAAATCACTAAGTTGATCGTACTATCTCCATGCTGATAAAATCAAGCTCTATGTTACTACTTCAGAACATTTAGGGACTTCTTTAATTGACACGTATTACCAAGATACTCTCTTTGAGCAACAAATTCAGATGATTTCTTTATGTAAAGTCTAAGGCATTTCTTTGGTTTTTTATAAAAGCAATATAAAACAATGATCACGACAACACAAGAAAAAAACATGATGACGGTAAAGGACAAACACATCAATAGCACCATCACCAACAATATTGGCACAAACGAACACAACCAACAAAACTATAATGAACCCAACAACAAATTAAACCACAACAAATGCAAACAAGATAAACTAAGTAGAATCGGAGTCGAATCAGCCAAAAAGGGGTTGAACCCGTGCTCAAACCCACAAATCCAATACTAAAATGGGATGAAAACTCAAAAATTGGCATTGAACGAGGCTGAAAACACTGAATCAAAACTGAACCGATACGAAAACCACTAACCAACACTAAAATGTGTTGAAAACAGCTAAACCGAGTCGAAAATACCAAACCAGAATTGAACCAGGATAAAAACCACTAAACCAACACTAGTTTGTGTTGAAAACCATTGAACCAATACTAAATTGGGTTGAAAATATTGAACTAGAATTGAATTAGGATAAAAACCACTAAACCAACACCAAACTGAGCTGAAAATTATTGAACCCACACTAAATTGGGTTAAAAACACTAACGTTCGCGTAGATGATCTGACAAGAATGACATGAACACAGATTAAGACACCCCACAGTAATTGATAGTGGTCATAACATTTGATGAACAAAACGACTACAACTTGACGTTTGCTGGCTAGGTCCAACCACTTACAACCAGACATCACTAACCCAAGTATCTTGCTTTGATATCAAGTTGAAACTTGAATATAAGTAAAAGGAAGAGAAGAAGAGGAGAGAAAGAAAGAGAATATGAAATAATATTGTGTGTAGGATGTATGTTGTCAACATCTTGTCACTCATTTATAATAGATTGATATTGAAGACATTATAATATTAAGAAAGTAGAATATAATAGAAAAATCATGTTATAGGATAGTAGAACAATAGAAAAATTACATCATAGGAAAGTAGAACAATAAGAAAATAACACTCTAACAACAATTCAAGCTATTCTCATTTCCTCTTATTTTAATTATCAAACTACTTTTATTCCCATAATTATTATTTGTATTAGTATTTTTTTTTTTTTTTTTATCATAGCAATTGCATTTTGTGGTACTTAGGAACAAGTTCAGATTTGTTTTGTAAATATATCGTAATCACATGGTAGTTTCTAGCCATCCCATGGTGGATTTGGTTGAATTTACCAATCAGACATGAGGCACAAAAAAATTCCCCTGCCTGTATAAGCCAATAAGCATATGACTAATTGTTTTTCGCAATAGATATATTTAATTTCAGCATACTTCAGGGGATTGACCCAAGAAATGTTGTGACACCACATATTTCACTCATCTGGATAATGACCATCCCTACCACAGAGAATTGGAACACCTAGTTTTGAATCCTTATTCATTCCAAATATGTTAGTATATTTTATCCTTAGCTAACACAATATTTATCAAACTTTTACCGCAGATTTTACTATATCTATTTATTGAAGCGGCTTTGTATTCTCCTGCAGATGAACCAAAGAAAACAGAACACTTACTTGCACTTGATGGGGCTAAGGATAGACTTCACTTGTTTAAAGCAAACCTACTAGAAGAAGGTTCCTTCAATGCAGTGGTTGATGGGTGTGAAGGTGTTTTTCATACAGCATCTCCTTTTTACCATGCGGTCATGGATCCACAGGTTCATTTTTATTACATTTTTTATGGTTATCAATTTCTTCTTGCCTTCTATTGCGAGGGAGAAGCCCCCAAAAGTATCAAAGTAGTTTTTGAAAGATTTTCCAAAATATTGGGTTATAAACACCGTTGTTAAGAGTGGAACAGTTAATAGTGATCATATACATTCTGAAAACAGTAGTGATCAGAAAACCATTGTTGCATGATATAGATAAGTGATGTGGTTATTAGGTAACAGGACAGTAAGTAACTTTGTTGCACCGAGAGAAACTCCCAACATGGAGAGCATAACATATTACCTTGACCAGCTTCCATCTACCTGGGTACCAAGTGAGGCTGTTGGATCCCCCCTCCAACTACTCCCCCCACCCCCCAAAAAAAAAAAAAAATCCACACACCAGAAAAATCCTTTCCAAAAGAAGGGCAAATTCCACTTTATCCCCATGTGGTTTGGTCCTTTAACACTTTCCTCTCCTGTGGTTAAACAATGAACCACATAATCCAATCAATGTGCATTGTTAAGCCGCTTAATGGTGCCACCCAAATGACATTAATACCCACGATATATAGCAGACACGGTTAAATTTGAATCAAAAATCAATTCAACTCTCTCCTTAACTGCTACCGTTGATTTCAACTGGTTGGGCCTTCATGTGCCTCACATATGCCACAAGTACTTTGCCCTCCAAAGCTTTAAGCTTGTGAAGCCAGCCATGGACACATCCAGTCTTTTGATATATTGGCTGGAAGTGTGCTACTCCATTTGACAAACTCAAAATGATTTGAATGGATGAATAGATGGAGCTTCTCATATTCTTTGCCTCCTGGTGGATACTCTCCTCTCCATCTTCTCCAGAATGGGTTCCTCCATCGGAGCTTTTAGGGAGCTATCTCGGATTGAGCATTAGAATATGAACTTCAACAAAATCGAAGTTAAAATCAAGCTCAAACTTATACAGTTCCAACTCATCCCATCAATATTCACGTTGGGTCATGGTTTTGGCTTTGTTGAAGTATTACACACTCTAAAACACATGAAGAAATCTAGAATATGAGAGATATTGAAATAGAAAAAGGAAAAGAAAATGGAACTCAACGGTATACATAGTTCGATACATCATGTCTACATCCACTGACGAAGCGCCCAGAGGGCTACATCTGTTGTATTATTCAAGGTAGTAGATTATATAGGACATGTAAAGTACGGATACGATATGATATGAATACAACTATGCATCAAAATCTAAAAAACTAGAATACGGGTACAACTGAGATATACCTATTATAAAATATTTTAATTTTTTTTATTATATACATATTTAATTGATTATTGCACAAAATAATTTTTTTTGATAATCCAAGACAAAAAGGAGGGTCTTTCTTTGTTAACTTAACTTTGGTTCTCCATTAGGGATGATAATTGAGCTGAGCTACTCGGGTTTGGCTCATTTTAGATTCGGTTTGGACTCGACTCGTTCATTTTTTAAACGAGCCAAATTTGAACAATATTTTAGGTTCATCTAGAAAACAAGTCTAAAAGGCTCGACTCAAGCTTGTAAAACTCGGTTTTTATATATATAAAATAGTCGATCTACTCGGATTCGGCTCGTTTTGAACTTAAATAATTTTTTAGGCACTCGACATGCTAGACTCGAGTTGTTTGATCAAACATACTTGTTTTGTTTTTGTTTTCTCACATAAGACCCATATAAATCGTGATTTATACAAACACCCGTTCTTTCATTTTTTTTGAATTATATTGAGAAAGTATCCTTGTGTAGCCTCACGTATCAAAGATGTATCCGAGATTAGAAAAATAGGTTATTATTTATAGGATACATATATGACATGTCTAATATGTGTCTTGTGTTGGATCGGTAGCAAAGGACTCAACCCTTTTTATAGGATGAGTGAAATACATTAGATAAATATGAGATAAATCATCAATCCTTATTTTGTGGTATTGATAGATCTCATCTTATATTTATAAGATAAACATCACTCATGCTTATTATTTATATTTCTCTAGACTACATAGATAGTGATAGATTTCTTTGGATTCTATCAATATTTCTTTCACCCCCTCAAGTTGGTACCCTGAAAAGATTGGTTGAAGTGTCCAACTTGAACTAAAATACGGGTTCTAATTGGGGTTGCGACCTTCTGTACTTTGATTGATGTAGGACAACTTTGTAAAATAAAAAAATAGGGACTGTTTAGGGGGTGTTCAGGAACTGTGAACAGTACTCGTGAACAGTAATGGGGCTGTAAACAGTAGCGTGAATAATAGTTTTGGTTAGGAATCACTCCTAGGGTTCCGTAGGCATCACACCCACGATTAGAATTGCATCACACAACTCAAAAAACATATAATCGCTCAAAATTCTGAATATCTCTCTCTCCCTATTATTAAAAGTAACACTAACTATATATAGAGTTATAAGTAATGCTAATCCCAAACGATTAGGATTCTAAAGTTTCTAGAACTTTAAAGACATTAGGTCTCTACAAATTAAAAAACTAAAATTAAGTAGAACTAGGACTTTAAATTCTAGAATATTCAATACTACAATTTGACCCAAAAATATGACCTATTCCAGAAATTTTGAAAATTATAAAAATGCCCCCGACTCTAAAAAAATATAAAAAAAAATCTACATAAAACATTAATATTACAAACCTAACGCAAAACAACTAAAAATAAGACTTTATTTATGCTTATGCAAGCTCCCAAGTAGGCTCCTCATAATTCAACATGTGTCAAATTAAAGTTCGAACCTTGGATTCAGAAAATATTTTCCGCCGGACGACTCATAAGAGGTGATAAGGGCCCTTACTCTTACTATCGGCCCTACCAGGCAACATCTACCTACACAAGCTCGATCAGGAGATAGGGAGGATCCGACAGAAGTACGAAATTTCGATTGTTCAGAGAATCAGATCGGTTCTATTAAGGACAGGCGTATTTATGACCAGGAAAACTCTGGAGAAGAAGCAAGCTTCAACGGTCCTCAAGACAACGAAGCCATCATTGTGGGGAGGGTAAAGAGCATCCAACGCAAAGCAGCCTTTCATTCCCTTGTTTCGTTGTGGCACACCCCCCCACACCTTTTATAAACTTTGTAAGGTTGTTGCCATTTGTTGCCATCATCTCTCTCCGGCTTAAAAAATACTCGACCCCAGCGAGTTAAATGCATGGAATCGTTCATAGAAGTCAAGGTTTAGGCATTGAAACTCATTATCGGTTATCCACGTGCAATCAGAAAGTGGACGCTCCTTCCATTTGATGAGATACCTTAGATAGCCACCTCCTCTAGTAAACACAAATTGATGATCAATAACATTTTCAATCTCTTCCTTCAACCGTGGAACTGGTGGGAGTTTAGCAACAGTAATATCTGTATGTGTATCATCATCATGCCCTCAATATAAAGTAAGATCCTCAATATTGAAGACATTACTTATCCCCATATTTTTCGGCAAGTTAAGAACATAGGCATTAGAGTTTATTTTCTTCATAATCTTGTAAGGGCCAACACTTTTTGAATGAAGCTTCTTGTATGCACCCTTAGGATACCTTTCAGGCCTAATACGGACCATAACCATGTCTCCTTCCTTGAATTCAGCGAACTTTTTTTTCGAATTAGCATGTGCTTTGTAGCAATTGTTGCTTGTTACAATCCTTCGTCGCACTTCATCATGTATCTCACGTATATGTTTGGCAAAAACATCAGCTTCCCCACCTTTAGAAGAAATAACAAACCCCAAAAAAACTGTTTTCTGACTCATAAATGAACACTTTTTTATGTTTATGTAGAGCTTCTCTTGACGAAGAACTCTCATAACTTGTTGGAGATAAAGGAGGTGCTCCTCCGTAGTCTTGCTATAGATTAAAATATCATCAAAGTAAACTACTAAAAAGCGACCAATGAATAGTTGAAGTACCTGTGTCATAAAATGCATGAATGTACTAGGGGCATTGGAAAGACCAAATGGCATAACTAGCCACTCATAGAGTCCATCTTTTGTCTTGAAAGCAGTTTTCCACTCATCTCCGGGTCTTATGCGTATTTGATAATGTCCACTCTTCAAATCTATCTTTGAATAGATAATAGAACCAGCCATCATGTCTAGTAGATCATCAAGGTGAGGAATAGGAAATCGATACTTGATAGTAATCTTGTTAACAACACGACTATCAACACACAGACACCAAGTACCATCTTTCTTCGGTGTAAGCAAAGCGGGGACAACACATGGACTTAAACTATGGCGAATAGAACCTCTGGACAACAACTCATCTACTTGTCTTTTAAGCTCGGCATGCTCACTTGGGTTCATGCGATATGCTGGGAGATTAGGCAATTGAGAGCCCGGTACAAAATCTATTGCGTGCTGGACATTACGCATTGGAGGGAGCTCATTAGGCAACTTTTCCGGAGCTACATCAGAAAATTCAGACAACAACTTTTGCACTTCAAAAGGAATATCAAGTTTAGCAGCAACAAGAGATTTCTTCACTTCCTTAATCACTATAGCATAAATAACATTTGGGCCTTTGCTTTCCAATTCAAATTGTTTCTTTGACAGGATGTGAATAGGTCTTTGCTTGCCCTCAACAACACACTTGGGCTTTGATTCCTCATTTTTTTATATCATCATGTGAAAAGTGTAGGTGTTTTCTCTTCCAAAATGCTTGACATCTCGATCATAGAGCCAATGTTGGCGAAGAAGGATATGGGTGACTTTCATAGGAATCACATCACATAATATAATCACTGTATTTTTCACAAGAAAAAGAAACGAGACGTTGTTGAGTTACCGGTATAGAAGTGTTATCAATCCAAACTACTTTGTATGGTTGAGGGTGTGGTTCCACCGGAAGCTTAAGATGTTCAACTGTGGATGCTGACACAACATTCATATAGCTTCCACCATCTAATAAGCTTTTTAGCTTGATTTCCACAACGACCCAGCATCTGAAAAATAGAAGTGCATTGCCAATCGTCTTGCTCCACTTTTAGGGGGAGTTAGAATGCGTCTCACAACGGAAAGAAAATAAATATCCTCTTTGTCTTCCTCCAAATCATCAGCAATATATGCTCCATAATTAAACGAATTTTCTTCATTCGTATCCTCGTGTGGTTGCTGTTCGTTCTCATCTTTCCGTCCCAATATGTAGGTTGTTCTGCTTTGAACATTGATAAATCATGTGTCCTGGCTCCCCACACTTGAAATAAACATTCCTCTTGTCTCTCCGTTTGATTTATTAGTCATAATACCTTTACCTTTAGGATTAGCCACATTTGAGGAAGAAGCTTGTAATCCGCTTGATCGATTGATTGGTTTATTAGGTGCTGTCCTTGAGCCATGGTTTGCATCATTAGACCTCTTTATTGCTGTCTCCCTGGCTTGAAACCCCACTTTTCTAGTAGGTGGGTATCTCAAGTACTCTTCCATGTCAAGTGCCACTTGGAATGTATGCTCCACACTATATAGGGGTTGTCGAAGTAATTCTCGCCTTAAATCAACCCGTAGACCAGCTTTAAATCGAGCTAGTGTTTGACGGGGATCTTCCAAAACTTGGCTTTGAGTCTTAAGTTCATCAAACCTTTGCATATATTCTACCACCGACATGTTGCTCTGTTTCAAATTAACTAATTGCTCACATAATTTATCATGATAATTGGCAGGGATATATTTCTCTCTTAGCTTTGCTTTCATCTCTTGCCATGTGTTTATAGGAAGTTGTCCCAATCTTCTTATATCCCCTTCCACGCCAGTCCACCAAACTTTTGCCCAGCCTATAAATTTCATTTTAGCAACTCTTACTCTCCGGTCGTCCTTTATATTATACCAGTCAAAGTATTCCTCGATTGAAGAAAGCCAATCAGAAAACACGGTAGGATCTACCCTTCCTTCAAAGTATAGAACATCCATCCTGACTTTTTTTGTGATCTCTCTCGCAGTATCTTGTGGTTCATATTGTGGCCAATCAAACATGGGATATTCGGTTGATTGATGACCTCGGGGGGCCTAAATTGTTGTGTTTGGGGAGGATTTACCAGCTGGTCAGCATCTAGAATCTCTTGATTCTCTCCATTATTACCACCTGCAGAATTTTCTCCTTGCATATCGGACCTCACACCACCATTCTATATCACTTAATCGAATTGAGATATTATTAAGTTGCTCCCAAATTCGAAAAAGCATATCATCTCGTTGTCCATCCGTCAATCGCCCACGAAACAATCTTCTCGAATGCGTAGACATGTCGGATCCTTGCTTTGATACCAAACTGATGTAGGACAACTTTGTAAAATAAAAAAATAGGGACTGTTCAGGGATTGTGAATAGTACTCGTGAATAGTATGGGATCGTGAACAGTAATTTTGGTTAAGAATCACTCCTAGGGTTCCGTAGGCATCACACCCAGGATTAGAATTGCATCACACAACTCAAGAAACATGTAATCGCTTAAAATTCTAAATATCTCTCTCGCCTTAATATTAAAAGTAACACTAATTATATATAGAGTTCTAAGTAATCCTAATCCCAAAAGATTAGGATTCCAAAGTTTTTAGAACTTCAAAGACACTAGGTCCCTACAAATTAGAAAACTAAAATTAAGTAGAACTAGGACTTTAAATTTTAGAATATTCAATACTAGAATATGATCCAAAAATATGACCTATTTTAGAAATTTTGAAATTTACAAAAATGCCCCCGACTGTAAAAAATATAAAAAAATCCACGTAAAACACTAATATTACCAAACTAACTCAAAGCAATTAAAAATAAGACTCTATGCTTATGCAAGCTCCCAAGTAGGCTCCTCATCATCCAACAAGTGCCAAATTAAAGCTCGAGCCTTGGAAGCATATTTTCCTCGCCTTTTATAAACTTTGTAAGGTTGTTGCCATTTGTCCCCATCATTGATTCTGTTGTTGATGATAGAACTTATGTGATAAGAGTCCCTTGAATGACACATCGGAGTAGGAGGCATGCACGAAATGATTCATCATACAAGTGGTACTCCTTATTCTTTCATACGTGAGCAATGAGAAAGACTCTATCTTGATGACAAGGTGGGAGAGACATGCATGAAATAATGCATAGTGCATCATAAGATTTTTTTCCCTTATCTTTTCCTTTCTCTTTTTTTTTACTTATCTTTGCTTTACTTTTCTTTTCTTTTTTATTTTACAGATTTGTCTCTCCCTCTCATGTCCCATACTTTTTTTCCTCCTTTTGTTTTTTTGACTCCTCTCTTTCTCAAAAAATACATTTGCAGTTTGTTTCATTCTATTTTTTGAGTTCTCATAATGGAATTTTTTCTCATTGTTTGAGATGCCTTGGTATTGAACTTAATCCTCAATGTAGCCACCTCCATTTATTATGTGTTAAGGATGGTGGCAGTGATGTTTCAAGATCCGGTGAACATGGGGTTTGCCCAGACCAGCAAAATAGTGGCGGTAATGAAACTACATAAGAATTGGGCCCTAACGTCCCGAGATGAAAATGCTGTCAAGAATATTTTGCCCTTGACTTTTTCTTTTTTTCTTTGAAGGATTTTTTCTCTTTTTTTTTTTTTTTTGATTTCTTTCTCAATGAAGGAGAAGCTCCAAAAAGTAACACCTATGTACTTCAGATACGATTGGAAGAGGATGAAAATGAAACAAGTATCATATCCCACAGTTTTGTTGAAGGTGTTCACGATGGCAAAGATCATGTACATTTTTTTGTGAAGTTCCAGCTCTAGTTCGAATGAAAAATAGACCCAATCTTATTTGGCTTAGGAACATATGTGATGAGTTGGAGTCTAGCAAATACATGATATGTGCCATTGATATTTGGAACAAATTTGGTCTATGGAGATGGATGAAACAAAGGAATTTAAGTGGATAAATTTGTTTAGTAGGACAAACTTTAAGTGTAAGTGAGCCAAAATAGAAGGAATTTTATCAATTGGAGAATGGAGAGATTTAGAGAAAGCCATGGAGATAATAATCTATGCTGAAGTAAAAAATAACCAGGTGTAGATCTGATTATTAGTAGGAACTGTCAATTGTCAACAACGTGGAAGCAAATTCAAAGGTCCAATCACCCACTCTGATACCATGAAGAAATTTAGAATATGGCAGGTATCAAAGAGAGGAAAAGGAAACTGAAAAAAAAAAAAGAAAAGAAAGCAAACAAAAATGGTGGAAATTCCATTCACATTCACTCTCAATCTATTATTCAGAGGGAGTTCAATCACCATAGTTACATTATCGATAATTTTATTAAGCTGAATTGTTGACCACCACCAATGAATAAACATCGCTTTAGCTTGTTGGGCATTTGATTTGTGGATATCGGCACTATGTGTCAAACCATGTTAGTTCTAGCATTCCATTTTCCTTTAATTTTGTTACCTCTAATTGCTCTCGTATTATGAATTTCTATAATATGAAATTCATATCTAAATTACTTAAGTTGATAGAGAGGCGTAACATACACATTTATTTGATACTCTCTCTCTTGTGTGGCCCCTCCTTGATTTTTCGATTCATGTGATTTTGTTTTATTTTATTTTTTGTTGTCAGAGAGGATGCCTGGTGGGATTTGAACTCATTAGTGTTGAATTTTAGAATACGAGAATATTGAAATAGGAAAAGGAAAGAAAAATAAAACACGGCGATATACGTTGTTAAGTGATACATTGCATAAGGCTCAACCTTATTTATAAAGTGGGTATATTTATCTAAATCTTCAATCCTTATCTAGTGGAATATTGATTAATTTCATCATATATTCTGAAGATAAATATCATTCATGCTCATGATCTATAATTACCCAAACTATGTAGATAGTGATAGATCTCCTTTGGTCCTTTCAAAGCTCAAAATTTCGTTTCGAAACAGTCAAATTTTTTTTCGTTTTAATGGAGACTGAAAAAAATCAGTTATTGAACCAACATTTCAATCCTTCGTATTGTTTCGAAGTGTGTCAGAATGTTTTGAGGTGTTTTTAAATATTTCAACATGTTTTCACAAATATTTGAGAATGTTTCGAGATGTTTTAAGATTTTTTGGTATATTTCGACCAATATTTTAGAATTTTTTTATACATTTCCATTTTGTTTCTGGGACATTTTGGTTTTCGATTCGATTGAAACAATGCACCGAAATGAAATTTTAATCCCGAGATCCTTTCAATATCTCTATCATCACCAATGTTCTTTTGAAGTATAATTCAATTTGTTTTTTTAATTAATTTAGTGTTTTAGAGATTTGGAATCGTGAGGGGATGAAAATCATGAATTTGATGGGGTGTGAGAAGTTATTTCGGTTACCCACCCTCACCCATAATCACCACCAGCAATGAATTCAATCTTCAACCTTCTTTACTCTCCCTCTCTCTTTGGATACATATAGTAGAAGAAGAAGATTAACTTATACATATGCATGTTGGTGATTGAGTTGAAGAAATTGGAAGAGGAAGAAGATAAAGCAGGGCTTTCTCATCTTTCACTGTGGTACATTTTGGAGGCGGAGAGGATCACATTTTATCTTGCCAATCCACCACTCTGACATGTATTGGGCAATCTATTTGGACAAAAAGGCCAATGGTAGCTCTTTAGTACAAAATCACCTGAAGTTATGACATTATTTTTTAACCACTAGGAGTAAAATGCTACAGGACCAAACCATTCATGGCTAGATTTGAATTTTCCCAAAAAAAAATTGCTTTTGAAGTCTAGTCGGGTAAGGTTCAAAATTTCTTTGCCAGAAACTTATGATTGTTAAATTTACTGCTTAAATTTTTGCTGTCGCTGAATCTCTTAATTCATTATTATCATAGATGACCGTCAAGTTGGTCTATTCACCCACTTATCTTTGGTTGGTTTAAAAACCTTCTTCCATGACCCAAGGTATTATCATTGTAAATGTTCTAAAGCTACTTATTCTCCGACAAGAGTTGTGGTGGTAGAATTAGGTAGCATGTTCCAATTATAGTGACTGCTAAGCATTAACTGGAGCCCGGCTTCCACACACACTTTTTCTCTAACTATATCAAATTGTCTTCATACCCTAAGCAAAGTGAGAGAATATGCTATAATTATACACTTTGCAGGGATCTAAGGCCAGGTCATTCATTTAATATGCAAAGGGTAGTGGTGTGCCTACAATTTGAATCACCATTAAAAACCCTTGTCTCTCCCTCATTTATACACCTATGCCTTCCCAAGTTGAGCATAACAAAATACCTGACTCAAACTTGTCTCCTTGTGAAGATAGATTTGCAATCAAGGAGGATGTCTTTGTTTGCCCCTTCTGGTTTGAGGTCAAGACTTTAGTAATGACATTTGCATCATTAGGTGTTGTTCCTTGTCACTTTTCAAAATATCTTTTTTTCTCTCATTTTGAACTTTGATTTGTATATTCGACCTAAAAACATATAGGATGTTATTCCAGTTATCAAATTTTTTACTGTAATGGTGGCTGTTTCCCAATTGGCCTACTAACTATGATAAACTCAAGATTGATATTACTTTTTGTCCCTACTTTACTAATTAGATTTTTACCAGATTCATTTCAACTAATAGCCACTCCCTCCTTTTTGCTAATTTCAGGCAGAATTAATTGATCCTGCCCTAAATGGAACCCTAAATGTTCTGGGGTCTTGTGCCAGAGCCTCTTCTGTTAAAAGAGTGATTTTGACGTCTTCTTTGGCTGCAGTTATATACAATGGAAAGCCTCGGACTCCTGATGTGATCACTGATGAAACTTGGTGGTCTGATCTGGAGGTTTGCAAGGAAATGAAGGTGCGTAGTTTTTTTTCCCCCAAACCTTTTTCTATGAGTTAGGTTGAACATAGATGAGGGTTGCATACTAAAGTCACTACTGACAATGAACAGTTCAGGTTATATAAACTGTGTGGTTCACATTCCATCCAAATTGAAGCAAAGTGTTAATAGCTGTTAATGTTTTGCTTTTGGCGGGTAATGTTAAGGTTTGTAAACTAAAAATACTTTCCACTATGACAGAGAGTTGAAACATGAAGTCTAAAGTGATTGTATGACGAACGTAGTCAAACTGGCATATAAACTATATTCTTCAATGATAAGTATCATCTCATTTCATTTCTCAAATTTTCTACACATAGGTGAACACTGAGGTCTCTTCAATCTATTATGACCTTCTAGAGAAATGTTAAAGCAAGTGATTAGGATCAACTTTTTGTGGTTGAGAAAAATTTTCCACCCAGATCTGCTGTGGGGCTCTTGCTCATTGCTCATGTTGACCTTTGTTATTGTCTTGAACTATCTATATTGTCTATTTATATCTGAACGTGTTTGACGGGCCTATCTGTCATGCAAGTGCCCGCGTGTAGTTTCAGATCATGTATATTTGCACTAATGATAGCCCCAATGTTTGTTTTTTTGAATTTTTTCCCTTCTTTGGCCATGTATTACTTCTACCAGCTTTGGTATAGGCTTTCGAAGACTTTGGCTGAGGATGCTGCCTGGAAATTTGCAACAGAGAAAGGTATTAGCATGGTTGCTATAAACCCAGCAATGGTCATTGGTCCTCTGTTACAGCCAACACTTAATACGAGTTCTGCTGCAATTTTGAACTTAATAAATGGTACGTGTACTTTTGTTATGCAGTTTGATAGTTTGTGTATATTCTTTTGCATTATTAGCTTTTTCTCCACTTAATTTAAAGGCAAACCTGCATAATGGTGATGCGAACTTTTTTAAATGGCGCTGCCTATAATGCAGTTATTCATGCAAATCTGAAGGCTCTTTCTGTTGATTCAGACCATTCTTATGAATCTCAGTTCAGGCCCTTGATAACATTTGCCTGCCTTAAATGTCTATTTCTTTATTAATGACACTAGAGCACCAAAAACTCAGACAAAATAGTGCAGAAACTTTTAATTAACAGCGTTTTAAATTTTTTTTTATTTATCTTCATTGCAAGAAAAATATTTGATACCAAAACCACATCCCATGGTTACATGAAAAACCTTTGTCAAGGTTGTGATAAGTTGCCATCTAATTTTCTTGGAATGATTTTGATATTGGAAGTTTGTTGGAACTGTTTGAGTTAGAGTATTCTAGCATAATAACATTGGGGATAATTTAATTATTTACATTTTTTGATGTTGCCCTGTAAGGGGCTCTATTGTGTATCTTAGGTTAAGGTTGTTATAACGAGACTGTTGTAGCAGTTCTCTATATCTTTATGCTCTTTTCACTTTGCATTCAAAGTTTACATGGTGTCAGACTGGGTTACGATCCGATTAGCAAGAAGGAAATTTGTACCCAAAAAGAAAAAATCTGAAGCTTGTGCAGGTCTGATGTAGGCGATGACATCATCACCCAGAAGCCAGAAGCCATTGAAGACACCTACATGATTGATTCATAATGGGCATTCACCTGGTACCATTCGTTTGTGAATTTGTGGGCAGCTGATTGGTTTTTCGATTTTTTTGAATATTTTTCAAGTTTTTCTCTGTGATTTGAGTTTGTGGCTAAATTTCTTCAAAATTTCTGCTTCCAATCCACTCTTACCAGGTGCGATTTAGGGTTCTTAGTGGTTGTTTGTGTGGTTCAAATCATTTTGAATGGATTTGTGCCGCAAATCTGGTGATTTCATTCTCGGCTTGTGATTTTCTTGTGCACCTGTGTTGGGGTCCTCCTCTCTGTTTCGTTGTTGGTATTCTGGATCTATTAGTTGCTGGTTGATGGTTCACTGATGGTATGCTGGTAATTGATGGTTCACTGATGTTTGAGGCTTTGAGCTATTGCCACGAAACCTGCTGGTGTTGCTGATTGTGCAGCGTTGCAATATTCTGATAATTTGCTGATTTATGTTGAGACAGGCTGTTAATTTGTTGGACTTTGGGCTTTCTATTCTCGACTTTGCATCCTCTGTTATGGCGTTGCTTGAATTTGCACAGTAAACCTCTTCACATTGTTTTCTCTGTTTGAGAAGGCCACAACTTCTGATTTCTTTGTTTGTGCTATTGCCATGAAACCTGCTGGTGTCGCTGATTGTTCATCGTTGCAATATTCTGATAATTTGCTGATTTATGTTGAGACAGACTGTTAAGTTGTTGGACTTTGGGCTTTCTATTCTCGACTTTGCATCCTCTGTTTTATTGGGTTGCTTGAATTTGCACAGTAAACCTCGTCACATTGTTTCTCTGTTTGAGAAGGCCACAACTTCTGATTTCTTTGTTTGGGCCTTGATTTGTGGGGTCTTCACTTGATGTTTTCTGAGTTTTTTTTTTTTTTATGAGAAACAATAATATCATTGATCAAAAAATGTGTAAACAAACCAATTTTCTCAAAACCAATTTTCAAAACAGTTCTTTCCTTACCCCTAACTCTATAATCATAAACAATCTCATTAGCAACCAAAGCCACATCCATAATTTGTCTGCCTTTCACAAATGCCCCTTGGGAAAGTGAAATAATCTTACTTAAACACTCCGTAATCTTAGCAGAAAGAACCTTGGCAATAATCTTCTACAAACTAGTAACAAGGCTTATAGGTCTAAAGCCTCCCAAACATGCACATCAAATCATCCTTCTTCTCTTCCCAATAAACTTGAAAAATGGCCATGGTAAAACTGAACCAGGGGCTTTATCCTTACTACATTCAAAGATAGCTCTTTTAATTTCCTCCATATCAAAAGTTTTCTCCAACCACATAGCAATATTCCCTTCAATGGGGCACCAATCTAATCCCACCGAAGTAGGTCTAGTGTACTCATTAGCGGAATAGGGATTTGCAAAAAATTGACAATTTCCCTCTCAATTAATATTTCATCCTCCACAATATAACCATTATCAAGCTCCAACTTATCAATGTCTTTTCTCATCCTATTACCATTAGGTATCCTATGAAAAAACTTAGAATTATTGTCACCTTCTTTCACCCATTTTAACCTTGACGTTTGTCTCATAACTAATTTCTTCTTATGCATCAGCTCCTCATATCTATTCCTAAGCTCCCTACTTTCCTTTCTCAACTCTTCTTCCAATCCCCCATCTTCCTCTAATCTATCAAGGTCATTAATCCTACCCTCAATAATTCTCTTAGCTTCACGAACATCCCCAAACACCCTCTTAATTCCACACCTTTCAATTTTTGCTTAACAAACTCCAGTTTTTTTCTTTTCATGAATTTAAAACCTTCTCATCCATTAACTTCACCTTTGGACCACCATTCCCTAATCTTCCTTCTAAAATCTGTTTGTTCCATCCTCATATTTTCAAACCTAAATGGACAAGGACCCTACCTAAACTAAACTCCTGGAAGGCCATAGGACAATGAAAACCTTCTGTCTAACTCCCATGAAACAATCCTCCCATCCAACATGGAACAAAAGTCTATCCAAGCGCCACATGCCCACCCTATCCTTGAAGTTTGAGCACATGAAAGCACTGTTTGCTAATGAAGGGACCCTAAGTTTAGTTCCCCTAATAAATGTATCAAAATCTCACATGCTATTTGTGATTCGTCCCCCATTTAACTTTTCCATCGGATATCTAATTACATTAAAATTTCCCCCCAATATACCACTAGGCTTACATACACCAAACAGCCCACCTAACTCCTCTCACAAAGATGCTCTAAATCTAGGTTTATTCAGCCCATACACCCCCGTGAGCCACCAATCAAAACCCACTCGATGTCTTATTTTGATTGATATAGTATATTCTCCCTCAAACGATTCTTCCACACTAGCTACCTTTTTTTCCATATAATGACAATCCCCCCAACCTTCGTATAGACGAAATAAACAGTCAATTCTTAAACCTCGATCCCCAAACACTATCGATCATTTCCAATTTAGTTTCGGTTGAATTTCACTTTGCACCCTGAAAGATTTCAATGTATTAAAAATATTGCAATGTGGCCCATCTATTAGCTTTCCGTTAGTTTTTTCGTTAGTGTCAATGGGTTGACTTTTGACCAAAAAAAAAAAATAACGGAAGTTTACAGAAAGACCATATTGCAACACCTTTAATACAATGTGAGAAATTTAATCTTTGAGGGTGCAAAGTGAAAAACTTGAAATCTTTCAGGTGCAAAGTGCGAAAAGCCCTTTAGTTTCTTGTAATATAACAAAAGGAGGCCCAATCCTAACCAAAAAATCCTTAATTTTATTTCTCATCCTCCATGATCGTAATTCTCTTACATTTCTACTAACAATCTTTGTAACAAACTATAGCTCCCTCCTCACCCCTAGGATTCCTACCCTCATAATTGATCCCTGAATGTGGATTATTTTGTTGGAACACGAGTCCCAAGATCCATTGACATTGTGTATAAACCAAATACACAAAAAAAAAAAAAAATTGTTAACCCTACAAGGGGGGATTAGGGTTTATCTTCGACAGATTGATCTCGTCACAGCACAAACAAAAACTTGATACAGATCGAATAATTGGCTCTATGGATCTCATGATCTCCTACTATATGTCCTTCAACACCAAAAACTCAAATGCAGCTTGGGCTGTAACAGTGTTTTGAAAAGCTCGCCTAGGCGAGAAGCGAGGCGAAGTGAGCTTATCTCGCCTGGAGGACCCCAGGCGAAGCGAACGTTAGCGAAGCGAGAAAAAAGCGAGAAAAAGCGAAAAAGCGATCGCTTTATTATAAGAGGCGATTCTGCTTCCCTTTTTTTTTTTTTTTTTTTTTGATTACAGGTTAGTAGTCTCATTTATTTTTTAATCACTAATGACTTTTTTTTTAGACTATCGTTGGTCTATTTTTTTTTTTTTTTAATAAACAATGTTTCGAACAAAACACATTCCTTTTTTTTTCCTTGTGTTGCTGAATTCATTTAGAATATTTGTGAGATGTGGGAGTCAGGCGACTGCATGACAAAATTATGATAAAGAAATGAAGCAGGAGTATCAGGAATGGGGGTAAATAATAGAGCCTTTTACAAAGAAGTGTCTCTGATATGTCTTGGTTATACTTTTCCCCTTTCTTATATATATACAAATGGTACCAAAAAGTGGTCTATGGTTATACCATGTTTAATTATTTTAGTACATGTGAAATGTGCCTCTGTTCTGCTTTTTTTATTCGGTACATAATTACATATGAAATTGTTTACAATTGATTCTGCTCCTGTCATAATCATTGTGCTTTTGTTTTTTTTTTTTTAGCTCATTCTGCTTCTATTTTTTTTTGTTGATTCTGTTGCTACTTCGGTTTTGCTGTCTTGTGCTGCTTCTGTTTTTTTTTATCCTCATTCTACTTCTTTTTTTTGTTGCTGATTCTGCTGCTGTCCTGATTCTGCTTCTTTTGTTGTCCTACCCTATCAATATGAAAATGTATACAATTGTTAGTATTTGTTTGAATTTAAATGTTTAAGTTATGACTGTTATTAAGATTTGAGATATTATTTGTGTTTGTTTTAATTTAAATGTTTATGGTTTTACTTGTATTTAAATATTTAGTATATATAAAATTAGAACTTAGATTGTTTAGAAGTAATTAAACTAAAATATATATATTTTTTAACTGTTCGCTTTGCTTCGGTAAAGCGTGTCACTTCGCTTCTCGTTTCTCGCCTAGGCGTTAGGAGCCTTGGTCGCTTCGGTTCGCTTTACGCCTTAAATAACACTGGGCTATAATCTTTTGAATTTTCTCTCTTGCGCACGCTTTCTCTCTGTCTCTTTTAAACGTGAAGGTAAAAATGGCTGAGAAAACCAGAAAGAGTGTATATACTGGCTATATTAGAGATTGTAAGGAGAAATACGAGCCGGGCTTCCAATGGGCCTAAGAATCTTATGTCAAATCTAGAACAAATATCCTATGGTCTATTAATAATAAATTGGTCCATTAAAAGTTTATTATTGATCTCTTGAGCCTTGTCTCAAAATTATATTTCGAGTTCCTTATTATTATATACTTAATAATCTCTCCACATTTAAGATTATAAATATACATTAATTAATTAAATTATTGATAATTATATTTAATTGATATAAGCTTCCTCACGAGGAAATCATCAATCTATTTAAATATTGGGACTTAGTTTTCTTTAATAATTAATTTTCACTATATAAATAATGTGATCTACAAAGTCATCGAGTTTATTGACTCAAATATGAAGTTCACTCTTTGATGAATTAAAGTAATAATCATTATATGTATGTGTCCATCAAATATCTCGGGATTAAGAGTTCAAGTAATTATAATAATCATGGGGTATTTATTTTCTTAGTTAGTCAATAAAAAGATAATAAAAATGGTCATGTTCAATACACAAAGTATATTGGTGCAACAATTGAAGGCATTAGGTAGTCTCCTATGACCTAGACAAACTATTCCAGAAGATTGCACTACAATCCTACTGATGGTGTGTCTAATTTCATAAGACTGTGAATTTTTACTCATATCATACAAGGATCTGATAATCTGATTTTTGTGCAAAAGTCAAATTTTATATGCTATATTATCTGTAATGTAAAATAAAAGACACACGTACGTACCATATATGTAATATAATAAAAATATTTTACCCACACAGATTCTCATTAAAATAGAAAATTACGAAACTTTTATTGAATAATAAACTGAGTTTCACTACAAAAAATAAGCTTTTAGTATATAACTCTATCATCTTTAACTCTATTTCCTGTTCTCCTTGTCACACTCCTTCCTTCCCCTTTCTTCTTAGCTTTTTTTTTTTTTGCCGGAACTGAAACCTCCCTCCACTTCCAAAGCCATTCATCCTTGTACATCATCTTCCAACCCAAAATTTCCAACGACGAACTCTTCTCTGACATTTGCACAGTCTTCACTTAAATCCTTGGCATTGAAATTGTTCGCGACATTAGTTTCAACCCTTTTCCCCTTTCTTGCCCTCAATTTGAACCCCTCATTCGGACGCCTTAGATTTTCTTCGGCGTCTTCATCGCACCCCTTATCCTCGTCTCCACAGCTTTTACGAATAATAGCCATAGGTATTACAGCCTTTGACATAAAGATACTGGGCTCTGGGCCCCTGGTAATTTGGGCCGTGAACAATCCAGACTGAAGCTCCACATTTTTAAGAGTAGGATCCCATTTCTCTTAGCCCAACAACATCCTTTTTTGGCCTCAGCTTTTGAAACCCATTCAAAGGCCTGGATGTCATCTGATTTATGGACGTGACTGGAACTCATTATTAATGCCATTAACCACCCCATTATCCCGCTCAAGAGCCTTTTTAAAATTCAAATTCCCTCTTAACTTTCTATTCCCTTGGTAATTAGCATAATTAATGCTATTAAATGCTTTACTTAATGCCTTTTCTCTATATTCTCCTGCCTTGTTATGTTTACACTTATAAATACGAACCTTCTTTGCATCCTTCCCTCCCCTTGTGACACATACCCCTTCAACCCTTTCCCTGTCGTCTTCAACCTTGCACCCAGTGCACCCATAGTTTGTGCTACCTTCTTCAACCAACTGCCCTTGTTCATCATGCTTGAATCTCCCCTCATTCGAAAAAACCCTAACTTGTAGGGAAAAGGATTTTCCGTCCAATCAACAACCCAAGAGGTCTTGAGTAATCCACTAGGTGGCTAATGAACTTGAATTCTCACCTGAAATAGAATTTCATGGTTCTTAGTTCATGATCCACATCAATGAAACCACCATAGCAGTCGCCTATAATTTTAAAAACAGCATGATTCCACATATGAAATGGCAATTCTTGAATGACAATCCTCTGGTAAAAAAATGACAATCCATCCTCCTAGAAATGACACCTTGTTTTGGCACAATTGGTTGCCACCTCTGCAATGTTAAAGAAACAGAGTTCGACAACAAACACTTTTCGTTCCTGTAAATATCCTCAACCTTTGTAGCATCTGAGCGGAAGAATATAACTTTATTTGCCTAAAAAGGTTTTAACTTAACATCAAACTTTATGATTTTGGCCAATTCACGTTGAATTAGATTCCATGATTGAAATAAACTATTCTCGATGCACACGATAACACTTCCATTTTTCAATATCTCTAAACAGAACTTCATCTCCCTAAAAAATGCTGATTTCTTTTTTATTAGAGTTGCATTTGATAGAAATTACTTTCCTCCCAGTGGTAACACTCATTCCCCTGTTATTCTTGCCGGCAATATTCATATTCTCCTGCCCTCTATTGCCCTGTATAACATTCTCTAAAAACCTTTTGAACATTTCACATCCCCTCCCAGTGACACCCTTGGGTATTATCAATCCCATCCTTCCTCCTCATATATTCTTCACCAAACCTACTAGATTCAACCTCAATCCATAAACAAAATGAATTCTCCTTACGTTTTTTAAGACACACTTCCTTACTATTCTATCGCAAGGCACAATCAATGGAATCCTTCAACCATATCAACCCTCCTCTGTAGAAAAAGATCCAAATTGATTTCATTTTGTGATGCGAATAAACTCTCCACTATTTCCTTCAAAATCCACCACATAACGCTTATTCTCAATCAAAACCTCTATTGTTCAACTTAGAAGCTTCTTCAGTAGCCTAATATTGTTTCAGTCTCTCCTTCAATAGATTTGTCCACTTCGGGCCCTTCACGTATATTGTGGATTTACTGGGTCTTTGACTCAGGTTGTACACATCATATGACCGATGATTCTTTTTTATTTGCATCTATCTTCCCTCCTCCATTAGTATCTGTTCTTGCAGCCAACAATACTCAAATGCACTTGGGTGGTGTTAGGTCTATTATTTTTTTACAACTAACACTTCCTGATGTTTATATTATTCCATAGCTTAACTTGAGTTTGATTTTAGTTAGTTTTTTGATTCTAGATTTTCAATTCACTTTTCTTCTTCCGGTTGTATTGTGTAGGATTCATATTCTAAGAAATTGATTGAGGTAGGCAATAGAAAGGGAGTATTATGTGTGTTGGACGAGTTTATATTGTTGCTTATATTATTGATTTATCCGCTTTTCATTTGAGTTCATAGTCTTTAAGTTTTTATTTGTGGCATTCTCGTTTTTATCATGTTTCTCATTCTCATTTGAAATTCTTGGCATTTATTGATAATTTTGGTAAGTTTAGAGTGTCATGATATCTCCAATTGTAGTAGTTGCAAGTTAGTTAAATTTACAACATTGCCTTTTAATAAAAGTACTACTGGCTCTATTGCACCTTTTAATTTGGTTCATTTTGATGTATGGGAACTTATTTCTATTCCTACCAAAGGAGGCTGGCAGTAGAAAGGGAGGATTATGTGTGTTGGACGAGTTTATATTGTTGCTTCTATTATTGATTTATCCGCTTTTCATTTGAGTTCACAGTCTTTGAGTTTTTATTTGTGGCATTCTCGTTTTTATCATGTTTCTCATTCTCATTTAAAATTTTTGGCATTTATTGGTAGTTTTGGTAATTTAGAGTGCCATGATATCTCCAATTGTAGTAGTTGCAAGTTAGCCAAATTTACAACATTGCCTTTTAATAAAAGTACTACTAGCTCTATTGCACCTTTTAATTTGGTTCATTTTGATGTATGGTGACTTATTTCTATTCCTACTAAAGGAGGGGTCCAAATATTATGTTTCATTCATTGATGATTATATTAGGTATTGTTGGGTCTATCTAATGAAGCATTGTTTTGAATTCATTTATGTATTCATTGCTTTTCATGCTATGATACATACTTAATATTCCTCTATTATTAAATGTTTTCTACGTGACAAAGGAGGAGAATATTCTTCAATTTCTTTTTGATCTGTTAAAATATGATGGTATTATTTGTCAATCTTCCTATTCCGAGTCACCTGAATGAAATGGTGTAGCAGAGCGTAAACACCATCATATTATACAAACAACACACTCTTCCTATAGTTCATCTAATTAATTGCATTTTCACTGTCATCACCTATGAAATCTCTCCCTTTGAAAAATTGTATGGTAAGCCACCTAATTAATTCTTTTTACGTGTGTTTGGATGCACTTGTTTTGTCGTGTTTTCAAGTGCTCTTCATACTAAACTTTCTGCGTGTTCAGCTCTCTGTGTTTTCCTCATTATATTGAGGGTAAAAAAGGGTATATAATCTTGTTACGGATAATCTATGTCTCTTTTTATGTTGTTCTCCTGAAATATATTCCCCTCTTTTCTATTCCATCTAGTTCTTCAAATTTGCATAAATCTGATCTTGTTTACATTGACCATTTTTCGGCAATGTTCCTTTTGACACTTATATAGGTGATAGGTGATATGATTGTATCTGATGTGCCTTGCACTTCTAATTTCCTAGTTAATTGTCCCCCTATTGTACATGCTTATGCTCGTAGGACTCCAACTGCCTATTCTACAAGTACGGTGCCTCCCTCCTTTACTATCACTCAGTTAGGTTTTGACAATGTGGATTACATTCCTCAGCGACCTTATAAATATTCAGATCGGATTGATTTCTCTAATCTTTGTTATTCTATTAATTTTTGTTCTTTCTTAGCTTCTATACACTCTTTTTCTGATCCTACTCCTTATAAGGAGGTTTTTCTTAATCCTCTTTGTAAACAAGATGTGGATGAGGAACTTGCTGCTTTACATAAGGGTGACACCTGGGAGTTGGTGTCATTACCCTTTGAGAAGCGCACGGTTGGTTGTAAGTGAGTTTATAAAATTAAGACCAAAAGTGATTGTTCTATGGAACGATATAAGACACGATCGATAGTCAAGGGATTTGCTCAAGAGTACGACATTTGCTTCTATTGTTAAGTTGACCACTATTTGTACTGTGATTGCAGTGATTGTTATTCATCAATGGAGTCGCTCTCAGTTGGATGTAAAAAAATGTCTTTCTCAATGGAGCATTTGATCGAAGAAAGTTTTTATGGCTCTTTTTGAATTACCTCATAGTTTTGGTCAGGTGTGCAAACTCCAAAAGGTATCACATGGTCTTAAATAGGTTGGGGTGCATGGTCTGCCAAGTTTTCTTTAGTTATCTATGGCTTGGGTTTTCATGCTAGTGATCATGATTTTTCTCTTGTTTTTACGGTTCACTTCTTTCAGTTCTATTGTT
Source organism: Ilex paraguariensis (assembly GCA_963454935.2). NCBI lineage: Eukaryota > Viridiplantae > Streptophyta > Magnoliopsida > Aquifoliales > Aquifoliaceae > Ilex > Ilex paraguariensis. The sequence goes on along the minus strand of CAUOFW020004269.1, from coordinate 251,157 downwards.
CTCTTACATTATGTTGATGTCCAAGTGATGACATTGCTGGCATATAGCCATTGAAAAATCAATTATAAGATCATTTTGGGATGGAAGATTTGGACTAGCTTGGGTATTTCTTGGCGATGTAGGTTGTTTCCTGTTTTAAAGGTTTTCTCCTCTCTAAATTTAACTATGCATTAGATGTTATTTAGCAAACTCGTTTATTAGATAATCGGATAGTCGAGACACCCTTAGAGCTCAATGTTTGTTATTCTTCCTTTTGTGGTATTCTCTTATCTAATCCTACCCTTTATCGCACTATTGTTGGAAATCTAGTATATCTTACAATAATTCACCCATATATCACCTTATATTGTTCATTTGTTAGTCAATTTGTTGTCTCGCCTACCACTATTTGTTGGGCTGTTTTACTTTGTATTATTAGGTATTTTAGAGGTACTTTGCATTAGAGTCTAGTATATTCTTCCTCATTTATGGAACTCAAAGCTTACTCAAATGTTGGTTAGGCTGGTGACTCAGTAGATCTCAAGTTTACTACTTTTTTTGTCTTTTTCTCAATAATTCTTTCATTACTTGGAAAAGTAAGAAGCAAACTGTTGTTGCTCGTTATTCGACTGAAGATGAGTACAGTGTTATGGCATCTACTACAATTGAGATAGTCTGGTTCGATGACTGCTTGCTGACATTGACATCTCTTTATGTACTCCTACCTCTATGTATTGCGACATCACCAGTGTTATTCAGATTGCTTAAAATTCGATCTTCCATGAGCAGACAAACCACATTGAAATTGACCTCCATTTTATGCGCCATTATTTTCAGTTGGGCATCATCTCTCACACCATAGTGCATTTTCATTTTCTTTTTGACAAACTTTTGATATTGTCTGCCAACACATTATGAGTTTGAGAGGGGGGTGGGGGTTGAGTATTGTAGCATATGAACATTAGGGGTAATTTAATTTTTTTTTATTGCCGTATTATGCAAGGATCCCTATTGTGTATCTCAGGTTAAGGTGGTTATAACGGGACTGCTGTAGTAGTAATACCATTTTCTCTTTTCACTTTGCATTCAAAGTTTAAAAAAACATCTAACGAATTCGTTATGCTTTCATAACTAGGAAATATATTGTGTTGTTTATTCTCTTGCCTACTAAATCCAGGAGCACAAACCTATCCAAATGCTAGCTTTGGGTGGGTTAATGTCAAAGATGTTGCTAATGCACATATTCAGGCATTTGAAGTTCCTTCGGCAAGTGGAAGATATTGTTTGGTCGAGAAAGTTGCACATTATTCAGAAATTGTGAAGATATTACATAAGTTGTATCCTTCTTTTCAACTTCCAGAAAAGTAAGTTCATTTGATTTATTTTAAATTTCTAGAGTTGAGCCATTGTTTACAAGTGCTGATTTGTATTTTGGATCTATGTATAGGTTCTGCTTTATATATATAGAATCTAATCTCGCTGAGTAAAATCTAGAGAGGTCTAACTTTACTCTTGGAGAACTATAAATATATCTTATATGCAATGGGATGATTAGTGAGAATAATGTTTAAATTCTCACTACGCAACTACATTAATGAGAACAACATTTACATTCTTAAATCAAGAAAATAAAATGTCATAGGTTCTAAATTAAATTAGGGCAAATTCTCTTTTACCCTGTGGTTTTGGATCATTTTGAATAATTAGCACTGTCAATAGTTGATTCTCTCTATCTCCTCTAGTTCTACATGCATCTCTCATTACGACATCAATGCACATGGTTCAAGGTCACGATATTGGTCATCAACTCAGTAAGTATTGTAATATATAGGTCGCGACGTTGTGGATAGGTATCGGCCGACACACAAAATGATATATAGAAGTCTTAACAAACTTTAAAAAAAGAATGAAAATTTCTAGAATATGGGGACATCCAAATCCATATATCATGTCTAAAAAAATGTCATCTAGTACATTAAAAATACTAAGAATAAAATATAAGGGTCGTATCAAAAATATGATTATCATAAAAATTTAAAAATATTTTGAATCTAAATATCTTATGATGTAACTTTAATATTTAATTTTAAGAATTTTAAAAAATAAAAATTAAAAAAAAATTATGTTTATTTGTTTGGCCAATTGATACGTATGTCTAAGTATCATATGTTCAATTGTATGTTAAAAAGATGGCTTAACATATTTAACTCTTAAAAAGATATATACTATTTCCTATTAAAATATATTATAACAGTACATTTAGCACCAAACAAGCCGACCTCAAATGATTGAGACATAAAGCTTGGTTTGGTTTATTTAGCACCAAACACTTCACATAAACCCACTAACTCTTAGAATATAGATAAACTCTTTTGAACTTTTTTACCCATTGGTTTTAGAGAGAGAGAGAGAGAGAGAGAGAGGAGAAATGAGAGGATCGTCTCTTCTCTTCAATTCAATCAGAGAGATGGAGTTGCAGACAAACAGATGATACGACGACGTTTGGCTTGCGGAACCTTGACATCTGCATAAAGACGAAGAAGGGACTCCTAGTATTCTGTATTTTGTATTCATTGCAATACCTTCGAGTTTGAATGTACAGATTTTTGTGTATTAAATCATCCAATTCGATCTAATGTTTGTACAATTGCAAAAACAGTGTGTTTAGGGTTCAAAACTTGCATGAACTTGGTGAATCCAAGTGTGGGCCTCATGCTCTTCCTCTCTCTCTCTCTCTCTCTCTCTCTATGCGTCTTTCTGCTTTTTGTGTTTTGTGGTCAATTCTACCATGTATCGGTTTGACTTGGTTACAAATCGTCTGATTTCGGCGAAATGATTCCGAGTCTAGCGAAGTTGCTTGATTCGTAATCGATTCAAGTCCGATTCAATTAAGGCTCGTAAGTTTTGTTTATCATGTACTGGTATCGGATCAGAGAGGGTTGAGTCAGATACGACTCAGCCGATACTTTGAGCCCTAAACTGGTGCCACACCAAAGCCACCACTTCCAATCACCCAGCACCACAATCTATATGATTACAACTCAACCGCTGAACACAGTGGGACAATGACAAACAATCCAACCGTTATTACTCCAATATTTTCTCCCCAACCAATTCCATATAGAGAAAATTTTCAACAGGAATGATAACTAGTTGAAGGCAAATTTGAGATCTCCAGATAACAAACTCCACACCATCAACAATTACCATCACGACACAACGACGCCTAGGCCATTGATACACAACTCCACCGTGAGCTTAGGACCACCTCCATGAACTCCACCTTGCCTAATCAAACAGATAATGAAGAGAATAATACAAATTTGAAATCTAAACAAAGATGGATTAGCCACTTCCCACCAATCTGGTTTCACCAAGGAAGAAATATTTCTGGTTAGAGGAGAATGGTACAAATTCTCTTTATTTCACATGAAATAACTGTTTTAGAAGAGAAGAAGTAGATGGTGGCTGTGGGGTGGGGTGGGAATTTTGCCAAAGGGGGAAGAAGTTGAAGAAGATAGGGGTGGTCATGCTTGGACTCCATTTGTCTGGTATAAAGGTTATTTCTAATTTAGACAAAATAGGAGGTGGAGAAGGATAGTTTACTTCTTTTTTTTCACCAGAGGCGGTGGCCTAAGAAAGTTGTCTTATATTTCGATGTTGATGAGGGAGATTCAACTGGAGGTCGCCCAAGTGGGTTGGATGTATGTTGAAGAGGAGGCCATGGTTGGTGGTGTGGCCTGGGGGTGGTTGTGGACGGTGGATTTGTCGGGGTTTGGACAAGGGCTGCCGGTGATGAAGAAGATGACAAGAGTTGCTTTTCCATCTTTTTGCTAATATTTCTCTAAATTTTGACTTTCAATTCAATTTTTGCATGTCAATTCTCAAATTAGGCACGTGTCACAAATTCTACCAATTTCAATGGATTTTTTCACTGTAGCAGTTTACTCCAAAACCACTTGGGGTTATGCGGTTATTTCCTCCCCCCCCCCAAAAAAAAAAAAAAATTCCCCCACACCACCACCATAGTTACACCAAAGACATATCATCTCCGACCACCGAATAATCAACAATAAATTGGTATCGATTTTTTCCGTTGTTGCTTTGGCTATCATTCTTCTTCTTCTTATTTCGACCGCTATCTTCTTCTTGCATATTATTAGTATTAGAGTTTCACTTGCCTCTAATCCGTTAATGGAAAATGCCCCTTCAATTCTATTCGGGTTGTATAGATTTTCTTTTTTTTAGCCGATAAGATTACCGTCCTCTTCCTACTCCTCGTGCAAGTCCAAGCCAATAATAGCAAGCAACAACAGTTGATCAAATGATGCTGGGAACTTGGGCATTTTCCACAACCACCCTAAGAAATATGTAAAATAAGATTAAAAAGGATAGAAGAAATGCAGAATTACAGAGATATGTGGGTGAGTGTTGATACTGTTGAAAATGAATTTTGGGTGTAACAGTGCGAAGGTTTAGAAGAGAAGTAGATGCATGGGTCGGTTTTGGTTCAGATGAACGAGTGAAGGACATGACATTTTTTGCAATGTCAAAAAATTTATAAGGGCTTTTTTGTCTCTACAAATAATTTTATACATCTGTCACAAACTAGGTGCACATATCACAGCTACAGTTAACTTGAATGGAAATATCAACTGTTCAATTCTGTCCACAAACCGCATGAAGATTTATGTGGACATTTTTAAATGTCAGTGGGTTATGTGCATAGGGGGTAATCTGACAAGTGAAGTTTTCCATGTTTGGATCATAAAGATGTGGTGTTACAAGCCAAATGAGAGGGGGAGTAAACTAGATTTTGTTCCACCTAGGATTGCTGCATCTGTTTGGATGAAGCATGGGTCGCCTAACAAGGCATGGGCCCTATAGATTCATTGTTTGCTGTGTAGAAGCTTCCTTCCTGCACTTGCATGCATGCTTCCCCCAGAAGAAGGCACAGATTGTTGCAATTCATCGCGATAGCTACCTTTGGTTTCCCCATCAATAAGATTCAATAATCAAAAGCTGCATGGATTAAACGAAAGGGTTAGGGCCAATTTGTGTCAAAGTGAAATGATCCTTGATTATTGGTATTGGAAATTGGATTTAAATGATGCAATTGAAGGTTTCTTAAAGAGTGTTTTAGCATGCTTTTCCTACCAAGTTCCTTTTGTCTATGATACATACTGCTTACTTTGCTTCTTATGATTGATGTTATGGTATTTAATCTTCATAGTACGTGTTTGAGATGCCCTCCAATGGATCACCAAGTTCAGGATATAATCTAAAAGTGCAGCTAAAAACCATGATGGCAACTTTGAGTTTGGTTTTATGGTCAGTACTGAATCTTGATTCGGTTGTAGAATTGATTAATTTTTTTGGGTGGGGAAACTTCTGCAGGTGTGCGGATGACAAGCCTTTCGTGCCAACATACCAAGTCTCCAAAGAAAGAGCAAAAAGCTTGGGTATTAACTTCACCTCCCTTGAGGATAGCATCAAGGAAACTGTGGATAGCTTGAAGGAGAAGAATTTTATTTGAATCTCAGCAGCCATGGGAAAGGTTTTTCCAATAAATTGAGAAATAATGAGGGCAAACTATATGGATTGGCCCAACTTAGTTGTTTATATTAAGAGCTTTTAGGATTATATTATTGCTTTATGCCATCCATGAACACTTTGAGGTGCATTTGGCATTTATGGTGTTGTGTAATGTATGAACTACCAAAAACATGGAGTGGCAAGAAATGCTTATATTTGGATGGGCTTTAAATTACCAACCCCTCCCCCCTTGATAAGGAGGCAGGGTAATGTTCAATAGGTAAAGCAGCACCACAAATCCATATCAAAGCTTTGACATGGCAGCAGACACACTACGTGTAGTGCATGTTGTATATTTCTAAGAATTGTTGTCATTCGTCAATTTGTCAGAATTTTTAAAAAAAAACGATGTGTGTTAAACAAGATAGTAATGAGGGAGATTCTCATTGTGTGTTCTGCTTTTTGGATGTGGCACGTATATTTATGAATCTTTGCATACTATCAATCTACAAGCTGTTGATATCATACGTGTTTCTTCAAATCATCAGAGTGTAATAGGGGTGATGTAGATTCTATTTGCTCGGTTCTTTTGAGGGAAAGACAAACAAAATGCACATCACATCGTTTTACAAAATGAACAAACTCTGGGAGTTGATTGGCTGGACTGGAGGCATTTCGAAACGGGATGTTGGTGCCATAGAATGTACATAAGTACATGTCCTTTCTTACAATTTAAGTTTATCGTAGACATGACAAAATTTTATGAAGTCGGGTAGCCATTTATCATACTGCTTTTCCTTCAGTCGTCGGATTTGGAATTGTTGTGGGGGATAAACATATTTTGTAAGATCCAAAGTAAAGCAATGAAAAGGGTTGTTAGATAAAGACATGGTGAGACGCCTAACAATATTTTATAAGTGTTCACTTTCTTCTCTACGTCTTTTCTTATCCTTGGACCTGACCTCATGTACAGAAACACATGTTGATTTACTAGCAATTCAAAAAGCATTATCAGTTGCATTTATCAATATAATAACGTCACTGGGTTTTTAAATTTATGCCAAAGACTCATCACACATTTTTTCCACCCACGCAACACACTTCATTATATACACACTTTAATTGTACACATATTCTAATACAGGCATAGCTTAATATACAATGATTTCAGTCACCAAGTATCACTAATATATATATATATATAAGGGAGGGTGTGTACATCATGAAGTACCATATTCCCTTTTTTTTGTTTTTTTGATATATATTAGTCTTGACTCATTATTAAGTAATGACTAATGCTATTTGGATCTAAAAATTTGACATAATTTGTTGACTTAATGATGTGGCTACATTGAAACCATTGGATCAATAGCAAGTTTTAATGTTTGATGAGCTCCACAGTGAATTCAAAAATCATAGTGAATTAAGTCAGTAAATTAGGTCCCCATAACATTGCTCTTAAATAATGGATCCGACCTATATCTAGATGTCCTACCAGGATTAATGAGACATTTTCTTGAAATCACGTGGAATTTTTTTTTATTTTAGGTTAATAGAACTTTTGGTTTCTAAAATGTTATTTTTTGTCAGTTTAGTTTTTAATGTATTAATTTGGTCTATTAAATATTTAATTCGTGTCATTTTTATCTTTATATAGATGGACCATTAAATTTTTGATGGAATGATTACGGATTGAGTACGTGATACTGTTTAAAAAATGACACGTGACCAATTCTGTAAAAAAAACGTTTTTGTCCATCCATATAAGGACCAAAATGACACAAATTGAATATTTTAGAGATCAAATTGACAAATTTGATATATTGAAAACTAAATTAACAAAAAATGCATAATTTAAAAATGAAAAGTGCTATCAACCTTTTATTTTATCTTAGATTTGGGAATCTAATGCATTGATATTATCATATTGATAATAAACCCATCCAATGTATAGGCTCATTGATGATTCAATAATAGCATTGTGTTACATAATCTAAAATTAAAAATAAGACTCACAGCTCAATAAACTAGCTTTGCGAGCATACCATACAATTTCCTATGCGGGTACAGATTCTGCATATCCATAGCATCAAGCTCCATCTTCAAGCCATAGCACTCATCTTCATCTTCACTCTCCTCCACTGATAAACAAGACACCCTCAAGCTCAGGCGTTTAGATATGGCACCACATGAATCATCAAAACAGACCTTCAAATCCTTGAAAACACCCATATCTTCACCGCCATGTTCAGAACGACACAATGAGTTTAAGTCATTGTGAACTTTAGAACAATCCTCGCATGAGCTGGGGTCTATGACCATGGAGATTAGAGAATTAAGACTGGGCTTATCACTTGAGGGTATCTCCAAAGATTCAAGTAAATACCCATCCAAATTTTCAGATGAAAGAAACGGATCTTTCAAGAGCTCCACTGCAGATAATCTCTCAGATGCATCAACCAAACACTTCTCTATGAACTCCTTCACTTGGGTATCCTCAACTTTTTCAAAGCAAACAGGTTTTATACCAGATACAACTTTCTTGTATATCTGTAACTGATTTTCACATTCACTATAAGGGTACTCACCACTAATCAACTCCAACATGCACATCCCAAAAGCATATATGTCCACAAGTTCATTGTATTCCTCGTCGTAAAACTCCGGCGCCATGAACTGCGGCGTTCCAACGACCGTTTGCGCCGGACCGTCCTGCATGACGGTGGCCAACCCAAAATCTCCGATTTTAACCTCTCCTCCGTTTTCCCCATTGACCAAAATGTTATCGGACTTTATGTCTCTGTGAATGACAGGAGGATTGCGAGTATGGAGATAGTGTAAACCTTGAAGAATCTGAATGGCCCAGTTCTTGATGGCCTTCATATCAACACTAGTCTGATTCTTTTTACTGTACTGCCTCAAGCTCCCAGAACTACAGAACTCGGTGATTATGTTTATAGTATTGGTTTTATCATCGACCCAATAGCAGTAACAATTCATTATATTCTCATGTTTCAACGTTTGTAACAAGAGAGCCTCCAAGCATAAACGTTCTTGATTTTCCGGAGACCGGAAAGCATCGTCTCGATCTATGCAAATCTGATTCCAAGCAATCTCTATTCCATGAACTTGATCAAACCCTTTGTACACGTCCTTGAATGCTCCTGAACCCAAGATTTCGCTGCTCCTTGTGTATCGACCGCATGGTGATTTCTCTACAATATCGATTACCTCCACAAACCTTGATTTTGATTTTGGTTTCACCTTTAACACAGCAGAATCCATCCCATGCAACGACAAAGATTTCGATTTTCAATCCAGACAATAGAGAGCAGAAGTGAAGAAGAAATCAAAAACCAGACAATTACGTTGTTTAGTGTTCAGAGAATGCTTCGATGGCAATAGAGAACGAATCAATGGCTGAACAAAACTTGAATCGACGACCCAAGAAGTTCATCTTCAATAACTTGAAATCACACGACACCATCTTTGCTTCATGAAAATTCTCTGCCTTCTTCAAAATCTTGAATAAACAACGTAAAAGAAATCTAGAGTGAGAGAGAGATGGGGAGAGTATAAAACCCTAAAACAATGAACGAGAACAAAGCAAGAGAAAGACGTAGTCCAAAGTATATATATGTATAAGGGTGCTAGAGAGAAGGAAAAACCTGAACGAAAGTCTAAAAAAGAAGTTGTAGTTGTGGTAAAAGAAGGAGACCAGAGAGCTAATCACAATCACAATCACATAAGGAAACTAGAATTTGTATTTCAACAAGGATTTGTCTTTTGGTCTTAATTTGAATGTTGTAACCTAAAAAATTAATGAAATTTGTTGACATAATGATCCTTTAAGTGATAAAATTTTAATTAACAGTAGCATTACTGTAACAGTTATCGTCATAACTGCCCCTTCATTAAATTAACAAATCAATTTTTTTTTTATTCAAATAGTATTATTCCCTCAATTACTTGGATTAATTTCACACTACGCAAAATATAAACACTTGTTATCTTTTGGACAAAAACTATGTCAATGTGCTTAAAAAAACTTAATTTAGGAAGTAAAATGAAACAATTTTTTCTTGAATTTACAATGGACGTTAATAATTGGAGTAATATGAAACTAGTAATATAATTGACGGTGAAATGTAAGAAACATGGTAGTTGAGGGGGGCAATGTGAGAAAATGGTCATAGTTGAGGGATCAAAATATAGTTAACCCAAATGAAATGAAACTTTTCTGAAATAATGGGAAAATAAAAATACTTTGATTCCATAAGTGGGTTTTCATTGATTTTGGCAGTTAATGGACCCCAATAAATTTATTTCATAATTTCAATTTCGGATTGACAAAATTCAAAATTCAATCATAGAACATGTTTGAATGCGGGTCTTAATCTGTGGGTTTGATGTGAATGGGAGATTGGACTATTGCAATTAAAATAGACTATGAAAAAAACAACATTACTGAATTTATATCCAGTAATTTGATTTTGGGATGGAACTAATTTGATATCGCTGGCAATTAATATCAACTTTCATCACTTAGTGAGGACCGGGTCTTTATAAAGATTTTTTTTTTTTTTTGATAGAAAATGATAATACGATTTTATTGATTGAAAGTAGGTCCATTAACTTGGAGGGAATGTGATAAAAATGATGGGCATTCCTGTCTTCATAAACAGAATGCATATTTAGCTAATTCGTGAGCAACTTCATTTCCACTCCAACAGATCCAAGAAACGAAAATTCATTAAATCTGCCACTGCAATCTTTGATTTGGTCCATGAACAGGCCAACTTCGGAGAGGTCTGCCATATCGTTCCTTAGAGCATCGATAATCCCTTTCGAATCTCCTTCTAATATTAGCTTTGCATAACCCTCTTCACTTGCTAACCTGACTGCCAATGAAGCAGCCATTGCCTCTTACTGAGTTTTGTTAATATCCCGAAAAGTAAAAATATATATAGTTCTATTGATTGTATTATGAGACAATAATAATGTGCAAAAGGCATTCCCTGTGAGGAGAAATTAACAAAAACATCATGCTTCAATGGCATAGAATTCAGAAGGAAGTTAAAGCCTTGAGCTAAAACTTCCCTTGACCCAAAAAAAAAAAAAAAGCTAAAACTTCTAGCTAAGTTCTCTGCTACTAGAACCTATACACATATAAAAAAAACACTGACTTAATACATTGACTACATAGGCTATATTTGAACATGTATAAGACAGAAATATAAGCTTGATCACTAGTCTTTGGTATTGACCTTCATGAGTATCATCAACACTCTCTCCCAACTTATGATTCTGATCAATCGGAATATCAACTGGCTTGCACCCTAATATACCTATCTCCTTAAGTAGATCAAGCACATACTTTCATTGTGAAATGAATATGTCTCATCTAGTCTCGCAACTTCAATGTCTAAGAAATGCTTCAAACTTCCCAAATCTTTTATCTCACATTCTTGAGTCAAATATGTCTTTAATTTCACCATCTCCACTACATCATCACCGGTAAGTACAATATCATCAACATACACGATGGGTGTAGTCACATTTCCATGGGAAAAATGTTTAACAAACAAAATATGATCACCATGACACTGATAATAGACATACCTCAACGTAGCTTAGGTGAATCTCTCGAACCATGCTCTTGGAGACTACTTTAACCCATACAATGATCTTTTCAATTTGCATACCTTGGTAGCATCTGTGGGGAGTTCAAAGCCAAGAGGAACATCCATGTACACTTCCTCTTCCAGGTCTCCCTATAGAAATGCATTTTCTCCCATCAGGCCGTTGAAGAGGCCAACCTTAATTTGTAGTTAGGAAAAGTAAGAAATGAACGAAATTCATCTTTGTCATCGGGGCAAATGTTTCTTGATAATCAATCCCATAAGTCTGTGTAAATCCCTTGGTGACCAATCCAACCTTGCATCTTTCAACCAAGTCATCAGTCTTATGTTTCACTATAAATACCTATTTTCACTCAAATGGTGTTTTCCTTTCAGGTAAATCAAGTAGTTCCCACATATTATTTTTATGAAGTGCATTCATCTCTTCACACATTGATTCCTTTCACTGGGAATCATTCAGTGCGCCCTCTAAATTATTAGGAACACTTGATTTATTGGTGAGTAAAAAGGGATACTCAAACTAAGAATAGAGTCTTGTATATATAGTCAAATAATATTACAAAGTGACCTAAACATCCTTGTAGTCTAGGCAAAATATAAAAGTCATAGTAAGGGTAAAAAAGAAAAAAAGAAACCCTAATAAACTAAACTATATTCTAACACTCCCCCTCAAGCTAGGCACAAAAATATCAACTAAGTCAAGCTTGACAACAGAGTCCCACAAAATGGATAGAGTAATAAGTTTGGTAAAAACATCTACAACCTGATCACTAGTTCTCACAAACAATAGAGTGACAATACCACAGCTAATCTTCTCTCGAAGAAAGTGAACATCGATCTCTATATACTTCATTCTCTGGTGTAGTATAGAGTCAAAAGTAAACTGACTAGTAGATCGATTATCATAATATAATGTAGATGAAAAAGTCACTAGAAATTTTAACTCGTCAAGAATCGATCGTAGCTAAATAATCTCGCATGTGTCAAGTGCTAGTATCTGATACTCTGCCTCTGCTGACGAGCGAGAGACAACTGACTGCTTCTTGCTTTTCTAAGAGATAAGATGAGCCCCTCAAAAAGCATTGAAGTCCATAGTAGATCAACCGTCACACGCTCCCCCATAATCTGAATCTGAATAACATGTTAAAAAACCAGTCTGAGATCCTGATACGTAGAACAACCCAAGTCTAAGACAAGACTTGAGGTATCGAAGGATATGATAAACTGTATCAAGATGAGGCTGACACGGCCTATGCATGAACTTACTAACTCGGCTGACAATGAATGAAATGTCTAGCAAAGTGTTGGCTAGGTAGATTAGTCAACCGATCAACCTTTGATAAACAGTCGGATCATTCAACTCCTCACCTTCAGCAGTAAGCTTTAGGTTTGGAATCGTGGGTGATGATGTCAGTTTACACCCCAGTATCCCAATGTTTGTTAGAAGGTCTAGAACATACTTTCTCTAAAAAGAACAATACCCTTGTTGCTACGGGCAACCTCAATCCCAAGAAAGTATCGCAGATATTCAAGATCCTTCAAATCGAATGCCTCCCAAGGTCTACCTTGACCCAAAAATATCATCTCTAGTAATAATAATATCATCCACATATACAAAAAGGATGGCACACTGCCCAGAAGTACTCTGTCGAATAAAGCATGTATGATCAGAATGATATCTAGTGAACTCTAAACGTATAACTACACCACTAAACTGAGAGAACCAGACTCGTGGTGACTGTTTCAGTCCATTGAGAGATTTACGCAGTCAACATACCTTTCTAACATACTTTCCCTCACCATGAAAACCTAGTGGTGTATCCATATAAATAATCTCGACTAGATCACCATGAAAAAATGTATTCTTCAAATCTAACTGATGAAGAGACTAAGAGTACTCTGCATCCAGAGAAATAATCAACCAAATAATAGTCAATTTTACCATGGGGATAAAGGTAGCACCAAAATCATGACTTGGTACCTAAGTAAAGCTTTTCGTTGTAAGTCTAGCCTTATGACAATCAATAGTACCATCCGCAAAAAATTTCAGGGTGTAAACTCAGCGACAGCTAACAAGCTTCACCCCTGAAGGTAAAGAGATAAGATCTCATGTATGATTACGCTGAAGAGCGTATATCTCTATTTGCATGGCAACCCATTGGGGCTTCTGCATAACCTCTGAAACAAAGCAAGGAATCGGTGTATCTAATAATGCTATACTATAAGCTCAAAATGTTAAAAACAGATCACTATAAGAAATATAAGCAGAGATCAAATATAAAGTCCTGGTGGTCCCACCATAACAAACAACTAGACGCCGATCACGCCGACGATAACGACTCCCTAAATCATCATCCTCAATTGACAATGTCTCACCAGGAAAAGTAACTAGCTCAGTACATGCAATCTCATCAATACTAACAATAGGTGCATCAATATACTCAACAAATTGAGAAGTATACCTGTATCGCCTGAGGTAGAAGAGACATCAGTAGGGGATAAGAATGAGGGCGACAAACATAAACCTACAAAGGAAAAGAGACCGGTGACTCTATACTGACAGGGATGAGTGGCTCTAGAAGATGAGAGAATGATGACTCTGTAGTGATAATGACCAATGACTATGGTAACGAAAAATCAAAAGGAGTATCATCAACTGGAGGGATAGATATAGGACTAGAAGAAAAATAAGGAATATGCTCAAGAAATGCAACATCTAGACTGTGATACATACAACGTCTGATAAGATCATAACACCGATAACCCTTAGAGTGATGACAATAGCCCACAAAGATACAACGAATCTCCTTATCATCAAGTTTATGGTGAGTAAGAGACCGATCCTGAACAAAACATGTGCATCCAAAACACGAGGGGGGCTGAAAAAAGTGTCCGCTCAAGGAATAAGACTTGTAAGAGAGCCCTATGTTGAAGAACACGATCAGTGTACGATTGCACAGAAAGGTAGAAGTCAAAACAGCAAAATGTAATAAGATTTTGGTACCCCCATACCTCTAAGCATACAACGTACCATCCCTATTATACTCCTATTTTTCCTTTCAGCAACTCTATTTTGCTTCAGAGTATATGGACAAGTGAGTTATTGAAAGATACCTTGAGAGAAAAGGAAAGACACTAACGCATCAGACACATATTCTTTGACAATATCCAAACGAAGAGCACGAACAATGACATCGAATTGTGTCTTAATCATCTAAAGAAACTATGTGATGACATAGAGTACATCAGACTTCCTATGCAAAAGGTAGACCCAAGTATAACGGGTATGGTCATCTATAAATGTCACATAGTATCGAGCACCTGACAAAGCAGTAACAGGTTAGGGTCCTCAAATATCATAGTGTATTAGGTCAAATGACTTGGGTGACTGGTTCATGTGAGGAATATAACTAGCCCAAATATGTTTCGATAGGGAACATATAACACAGTCAAGTTTACCACCAGCACAAGCATTGCTCAAAGAAAGAAATAACCTACATAAATATTTAAAATTTGTATGCCCAAAATGGTCATGCCACAACTGAACAATTTGTGATAAAAAATTATAACGACAAGTACTAGGTAAAATACTAGCATGCAAGCTAGAAACAGATAAAGACAAAGCAGGTGTAAGTGATGAAAGTGGAGGAATTGGTGAAACTGAAGGTGGATCGCCTAGATAATATAGTTCATTTATCTCATGTCCCTTGATAATAATCTTCCTAGTATTCAAGTCCTGCAAATAACACGAACCAGATAAGAACACAGCTGCACAGTGAAAATCTCTAGGTAACTGATGTATGGATAATAGATTCATGACCAACTTTAATGTATGAAAAATCGAATGTAATGTAAAGTCATCTAGGAGGTGAATTGTACCTCTACTAACAATAATGACATGTGTCTCATCTGCTAGCTAAACTTATGAATGTAACTGTTCGTCAAAAGTGATGAAATGATAGGTCTCACCTGTCATATGACCATTCGCACCCAAGTCCAATATCCAAAAGGGAGACGAACTGGCATAAGCATGAAAGACACGATGTATGACTGGAGTGGTGGCAGTAGTAGTAGTAGTCGGACCTGAAGAAGTCAGGGCTGACATAAGTATATCTAATCGGAAAGTGATAAAATTCATATCACTCTGTCAAAGAGGAGCAACGACACTAGGTGGTGGTACCTCAGTAATAGCAGCAGTACGGCTGTGAGGAGGCGGCTTAAGCTCTGGATGGAGCTTCAAGCAAGCAATCCTAAGATGTCCTAGTCGACCACTATAATCACACTAACGAGAATCCCCCTGTTTGCACTGATCTAGGGCGCCCTGACAGCGTTGGTTCGAGCGTCGGTCCGAGCGTCATCCATCTCAAGTTGAGGATCTTGAACAAGACCCTGTAGTAATTGCAGGGACCATCTAGTCAGCCAAAGAAGTCAAGGCCTCAACTGAAAGTTATGCAATACGGATATGGCGCTCATACTGCTCAATCATTGCATACACCTCATAAAGAGACAGAAGCCTCATTATTGACAAGATCTGTGAACATGGTCCCTCAAACTTATCACGAAGCCCTATAGAAATTTGTGAATCCTATCCTCTTACTCTCGAGTATGCAGGAATGTCTCTCTCTCGGGCTCTATCCTCATAATAGAAACAAGAGGACGAAGAATCTTATACTCAAGCTAGCGTTGGATCAAATAGCCATAATAAACTTGAACTGTTATATCTCCCTGCTGAGCATATGAAAGTTGTTGAGAGAGCTTATAAACACAAACTCCTCGTCCAGACTGAGAATACATATCTATTAATACGCTCCATAGCTTCGAAACAGAGCTATGAAACTGGTGAGTTCTGCAAACAGAGGGCTTTATTGAGCCAAATAACCATCTAAGAATAGCGCAATTCTTAAAAAACCACGTAAAATACTCAGGGTCATCATCAGTCGGCTTTGGGTGAGATCCCGTCAACCAACCAAGCTTCCCTACACGGCCTAAGACAAGTTGGAATAAGCATGACCACTCAGCAAAGTTTCAGTCATTCAACAACTGTGTTGTAACCTTCTAAGATATCATATTCGGCATTATTGATAATGCAACTATGCCAGTAGGTACTGTATACTGGTCAAACATAAAAGTAGAAAAATCAGGTGGTACATTCCATGTGGAAGTACTAATAGTGGAGATCTCAATACTAGAAGTCTTAAGTCCCTCAATAGTAGTCATATCAACAATAATACGTGGGAACCTGTGAAAGAAAATACTCTAAGATAAGTAGAGGGACAAAATAAAGGAGAACAATATACCTCTAGTCGAACAGTAGAGACAAATATAAAAGGTCCAAAAAGCTCCCAAATAATCAGGTCACAGTACCCAAAAATCCAGTGAATATATAAGTGGTCCACTGCATCAAAAGAAGATCAACGGAGAAGATAATTTAACCCATCTTAAAAAGGTCCTTGATGCTGCAACTCTAGGAAAAAAGGTCAATGGTGCAAAAGAGATGACAGCACTATGAAGAGTGCAAAACACGAAGTCGGGGGGCTGGTATCGTTGCTAGATGGATTTGTTGCTAGGGCAATGAAGCTGGTTTGGTTGGGCAATTGGCTAGGTCGTGGGCTTCGCTGGGTTGTGGGCTTATTGAGGTAGTATGTTAGTGGAATATGTGGTTGTTGACTTGGGTTGAGAATTGATGTATGGACTTGGGTTGATTTGAGTGAACAATGGGTAGCCGGTGGAGTTTGGGCTAATTGGTATGCTGTCGGTGGATGATGGACTGACTGGTATGTGACTTGATCCGAAATGTGTACACCCAAGTGCAGACGGTCAAGCTATAGTAATAATCCGGTTAAGTCTAGAGTAGAATCCACAGAAAACTATTGTTGGTGTTTCGAAGTAAGAGTGATAGAGACCATGCGACTGAAACCTTTGAGATTTGAAGTTATGGGATTTTTTTGACAGAATATAAAATTCTTTTTAAGGGGTTTTTCTAGACAAAATATAATACGTTATCAAATGTAACAATCACCCTTTAGATCGAGGATCTGAACATGTAGTTAATCATCCGGTTCATTAGATTTGCCTTTGGGAACTCAATTAACCCCTATGTCAACATGAAGTTAATTGAAAGATAAAGATAGATTGTGAGAATTAAGAGCATGGTTCCGATGTCTTTGTAGAGGTTTATAAGAATTGTCTGTGCCGAGACTCAACCCGTCTACAAACAAGCAAATGTTTGTACAAGGTATCCAATCAGTGTATTAGTATTCCATTCTTTAAATGAATCACAATAATGGTGAAGATTGAAATGTAGTCATAAAGATCTAATCGGGGAACTTACCTAGAACCTATGAGTCTTTCTATGTCAAGAGTCATCTATGTCATAAAAAGTACTCACGGTTGTACAAAGTACCTTGGCTTTGCTGAATGCATTCAATCATTCAATAAGCAAGTGAAATATAAAGCATTAAGCATAAACAAAATGTACAAACAAGGAGCCGATCTTCGACAAAGAATGAGTGAATCACGTTCCACACTTCACGGTTTTGGTAAAGTTTTAAAAAAGTGAAAGAGTTTCACTCCTCTAAAGAAAAAAGGAAGCTCAAACAATGGAAGCAAATGAAACTAATAATGAAAGTAGAAGAAAGCTAGTCACTTTTGGAGGGTTTCCACCTCAACCAAAAGCTGATCTATCTCCTTTTATGCAAGTAAATTAAGTCTAAGTCTAAATCTAAGTTCTACTATAAGTGTAAGTGTAACTCCTAAAGCTCCCATAATGGGAGAATTTATAGGTAATGAAAGGGCAAGGGAGTGTGAGAGAATTGTACAAAGTCTTCAAAGTCAAAGTGAAAGCCTCAAGGTCCAGGTATAAAATCAACCACTCTGCAGCCTGTCTGGGACAACGTTCGAACGTTAATTGGCGTTCGAACGTTGTCTCCTGTCTTCTTTGATAGGCGTTTGAACACTGGATAAGGTTTGAACTTCCTACTCAAGTGACCTCTATTCTTCTGTGAGAGCAACTTCCACACGCCATATGCAATAGCACACTCTTTCAGGTGATCCTTAATTGATTCAAGCCAACGTTCGAACATTAGTTGGCGTTCGAACGTGATACTCAAGTACCTCTTTGTTTTTCTTCTTAGCTGCAACACGCCATGCATCGTCATCTTAGCAATTTGGTCCTCCAATGATTCCAGAGAATGTTCGAACATGGATTGACGTTCAAACGTTCATGCCTTGTTTCAATCTTCTCCAATTTTCCTCTAGAACATGCGGTTGTTGCATGAAAGTTTGATATGCATTGACTTTCCTGAAATGTCACATTGAAACTCTATCAAAGTATAATTAATCTTAAAAATGCATAGTGAGATGCTAATTTTAACTACTAATCAGTATGCTATCGGTAGGGTTTGGCTGCTAAGTTGGTTGTCGATGGATAGGCAGTGAAGGATAGGATTCACTGGGTAGTGAAGGATGGGTATGGATTGCTGTCGGTGGAAGGCTGTTTTGCAAGCTATGGGTCACTGCTAGGTTGGGCAGTCACAATGGTTGATGGCTAGAACGTGGTGAAAGGGCTAGGATTAGGGTTAGGGTTGGTGGACGTGGTGGAGATGCTAGGATTTTGGCTCTGATACCAACTTCATGTATTGGTGAGTAAAAAGGGATACTCAACTAAGAGTAGAGCCCCATATATATAGCTAATTATAAAGTGACCTAAACATCCATGTGATCTATGAAAAATATAAAAGTCATAATAAGGGTAAAAAAGGAAAAAATAAAACCTAATAAACTAGACTATACTCCAACAAGAACAAACACAAAGGACAATTATGATGCAAAACCTCGATAAGACAATGAGAGGTGATGCAAAGGTACAAAATTAGATATGGAATATTGAGTACAAGTTTGAACACCTTTACAAATAGCAATGGGAATATCATACATAAACTCAAGAACAGGATTACTTGATCCCAAGGAAGTTGTTTGGAAAGGTAGTGGATTAGAGATGGTCTTTTCCTTTTGTCTTCTTAAATAAACCTATAATTTCTTTTGTTCTTGCTACTATTATTCCTCATTATTGTCCTGCTCTTGTTCCAATAAAAGGAAAGGCACTGATGAGGTAGATGGGAGAACAAACTCAGACTTATCTTTACGTGGATTCTCCCCCTAAAAAGAAGTCTCTGGGGAAAAATAGGCTACTATATTTCAAAAAAGGTGACATCCATAGAAAAAAATCTTTTACCTAAAGGAAGATGAAAACATTTGTAGCCCTTTTATGTAGCAGAATAACCAATAAATATGTATTTGGTTGCTTTAGTATCTAACTTATTTCAGAGCCGAGGAGGAACTAAAAAACCGTTAGAAGAAAAAAAAAAAAAGGAAAAAAGGAAGTTAATACCTCAACTGGTGGCCAAAATTTTAGAACTCGTGAAGACATTCTATTGATAAGGTATGTCAATGTAAGGATCGCATCTCCCCAATATGACTCTGGAACATTCATAAAAAACATCGAGACCCTTGAAACTTCTAATAGATGATGATTCTTTATCTCGGCAACCCCATTTTGTTGGGGTATATCAATTAAGTTGTTTGGTGAATAATATCATGCTTAGCAAAATAGGATTGAAGTCCCCCATAAACATACTCACCCCCATTATCAGAACGAACAATTTATACTTGAGTACTAAATTGAGTAAGTACCATCTTTTGGAATTTTTGAAAACAAGAGAATACTTTATTTTTTTCCCTTGAGAAAATAAATTCAAGTGGTACAAGAAAAATCATTAATAAATATCACAAACCACAAAAAATCAGACAAGCTAGCAACCTGGGAAAGTTCCCAGACATCCGTATGAAGAGTGGTAAAAGGTGAAGTATTTTTATTGAAACTAATAGGAAATGGCACATGATAGTGTTTTACAAGTTCACATATTTCACAACGAAATTGAAAGACATTCACCATAAAAAAAGAATAAGAAAATAATTTTTGCAACAAAACAAATGGAGGATGTCCTAATCTCTGATGTAGTAGTCAAATCTACTCCTCAGAAATATCACATCTTCTAACTTATGAGTTTCTGTAAGGATAGCATCACCTGGCTCCTGAGAATTCAGAAAGTAAAGACCATTTCTCTCCTCACCACTATCAATCGTCTTCCTCATGACAAGGTCTTGAAAGACACAATGTGAAGGAAAAAAATGTTACACTACAAGTTAATCTCCTGGTAATATCACTGACAAAAAGAAGATTGTTTGAAAGATTAGGAACATGTAAAATAGATGAGAGAGATGAAAGATTTAGGAACATGTAAATTAGATCAAAAAAATAGATATCAAATGACTAGAATAAAACCTTTACCAGCTATAGATGATAAGGAACCATCAACTATTTTTAACTTGTTGTTTTCCTAAATAAGAGCACAAAGTAGATAGTCTAATCATATGGTCAAAGACACTTGAATCAATGAACCATGGGCAAGAAGGAATATTATTAGGTGTACTCATTGTTGTAAAGAGGTTACCTACATGAGCCAAAGAAGTAGATGTAGTGATAGGTGTCTCTATCTTTAACATAAGGGGATGTATATTCTCCACTTCCTCCCATTGTTTCCATTGCAAATAATGGAGCAAGATCATAACCAATTGAAGAAATCTCCATTGCAGCCATAAGATGGGCTTGAGATCCTCCTATTCCACCTGATTGTCCTCCTCTACCTCCAAACTGAGGACCGTCATGTAGTTTTTAGGAAGCCTCCCTATTATGTCTTGGCCTATGGCAGTAATCACATTTCAACTTATTTTATCATCAAATGCAACATCATTTACACATCCTCTCTCAACTTCCTTGCTTCCCAACTGGCTATCTTGAGAGCGGCAGTAGTTACGGCTGAACTCTCCCAAGGGATAGTATGAAGCATTATCCCCTCACTTGCTCTCTTCTGACTGAACAAAAACATATAACCCCTGTAGGTCCCTACGTTTTGAATCCTAATTTAATCAAACTCAAGATTCAAGCCAACTAGAAACTCAATAATCCTCTCATGTTCAATCAACTTCTTAGTTTTGAGGCATCTTTAGCACACTTCATGTCAAGTCTTTGATAGTGATTCAATTCCAGTCATATCCCCCCGCAAGGTATGAAAATAAGTTGCCAAAGAGGAATCTTTCTGCTTAGTATTGTGAATTTGACATTTCAACTCATAAACATATGTCATGTTGCCCATCTTTGAGTAAGTCTATTATACTACCTCCCAAATCTCATTGCCAGTACGTAGAAACAAATAGCAATTTCTAATCTCGAGTTGCATAGAGTGTAGTATCCAATACATAACCATGGAATTCTCATCCTCCCACTTATCATAATGTGGACCATTAATATTTGGTTCTTTAATTTTTTTCAATCAAGTAACTCATCTTTCCCTTACTCCTAACAATATAGTCGACTACGACCTAACATGGCAATTGTGCCCATCAAACTTTATTGTTGTAATCTGTAGGTTAAGATTTTCAGTCTAAAGTCCAATCTGACTTGCTACACTTTTGGACTGTTTCTAAGAGACCGTGCTAAATTCTAACATGTTTAATCTAGTTTTTACTCTTTTTAAAGACCAAATACACACCAAATGGCCTAAAAAATAAAAAATAAAAATAAGAAACACAACTACTATCTCAAACTTGAATTTAAAGAAACCTGAAAATCACAAAGAATGAACAAAATAACTGCAAAGCACAAAACGGACTGCCCATGGCAAAAAAAACACCCTAAAAAAAATAACAACCGCAAATCACTAGGTAACCCTTGGGCATTGCAAATTGGCACCTATGGTGTCTATTTTAAGTAACAAATCCCTCAGAAGAATGCTGGAAATCGCAAATTTGAAACACAACCCTATTTTTTTGAAAATCAAAGAAAAAATAGAACAAAGTACCAAATAATTTCACAAAAAATCAAAAAAAAAAATCATAAATGAACTCTGTTCATCAATTCGACCAAGGTATTGATCTTTTTTTTCCAAACCGAAAGAAAATTTTCATTTTTTTCCCTAGTAATCTAAAATGAAAATAAAAAAAAATTAATGAGAGTCATAGAACCCACTCTAATACCATGTTGAATTAATGTAAAGAAAAAGGGAGAAATAGAGAAGTAAGAAAGATGGTTGAAAAAGAGAAGAGAGTGCTAGAGTTCTCTCCTCTGTCACTTATAATTATAGTTCAAATATCAACTTTTTTTTTTGGGAGTGGGAGGGGGGAAGAGGATTTGAACCCTTGACCTCAAGAAGGCAAAGCTTTCACAATGTAAGGAGTACCATTAGATCAAAAACACATTGGTTATAGCTCAAATATCAAAAAGACAAAAGTATCCTTCATAACAAAAAAAAGATAAAAATAAGAGACAAATACCTTCTAACAAAAAGATGGTGTCTAATTCAAACTATGTTGTCGATAGTGACGAATCTACTATTTTATCTTATTCTATTTATACTGGATTTGTTTCTAAGGTTACTGTAGTACTCGAAAAACTTAAAAGACACATGTTTTTACCATAACAAGACAAGTGGATACAATTATCAATTGATATGGAAATGACGCTTGACAGAGTTCAGCTAGACTGATATAGATAATAGTGACGGGCGCGATACCCCTTGGGGCAACGCCTCTAGGTGCGACATCCCTGGGCACGACGCCCCTGGGCGTAACGCCCTCAAGCACAATACCACATCAAGGCAAGATACATCTCCGTTGCATTGGAAGTGGCAAAATGAACCTTTCACCAAGATTGGACAGAAGTGGAATTGCATAAGTATGGGGCAACCTGGGCGTGATGCCCCTTGGAGCAACGCTTTCAAGCACAACGTCGCAACAAGGAGAAATATATCCCTATCACATTGGAAGTGGCAAAATGAACCTTTCACCAAGGTTGGACAGAAGTGGAATCGCATAAGTATGGGGCAACTTGGGCGCGATGCCTTCTTGGCATGACGTCCCCTGGGCATGACGCTCTCAGGCACAACATCGCAACAGGGTGACGTACATCCCCATCACATTGAAAGTGAAAAAGTGGACCCTTCACTAAGGGTGGACCGAAGTGGAATCGCAAAAGTATGGGGCAATCTCGGCGAAACTCGTCTCCCCCTCTGTGAGAGTGGTATCCTCAACCTATTGGACATCATTGCTCGACTGACCCACTAGACTAAGAGGAGATGTCCCCACCTAGTGACATGGAAGTATGGCCCTCCTCAAGGGAGAACTGAGCAATGGGGGTGGACGAGCATGATTGTCAACCTCAGCCTGGGGCAAGGTCTCGAAGGTTTAGTCTACTCAAGCAAGCCTCCCAGTGTATGGCTCACTGCTAGCTAGGATGTGCTTGACTGGGATTCGAAGAGACTCCTAAGAAAACTAGAGTTATTGGTCCAGATCAGCATATAGGATGATAGGACATGTGGATTAGTGGCTGAAGGACTGAAACTATATGGATTTCCTCTATCAGGCACCTCAACAAAAGTCTCGAGGAAAGGTCAAGAGAGGGAAAGAAGGACACCGGGTTAGAACGCGTTGGGGCCATCGCGGTCATGGTCCTCTCAAGGCCATGGTCCCACGGTAACCAGTCATGATCATGGACCTTGGGAGCCCTCTCTCACCTTGGCTGTCACACCTTCCTCGGGGCCATATCCACGTTTCATTTGGGGAAACATCACATTTGCCTAATTAATGTTGGGACTCATGGCTCGCCGTTAACAACCATTAGTATTTTTGAGGCAATTGTGGGTTAGTACGAGTGGTAGGGATTTGCGGCGAACAGCCCGAGTACTAGGCTATAAATACTCATATTACTTACCCACTGCAGATGATGATTTTTCTGGCTGGTGAGAGCATTTTTCATCTACCCTTTGTCCAACTGGTTCATCCCTTCGTTAACAAGTTGTTTGAGTTTCTTCCATCTCATCCATTCATCCTACTCACCCCTTTCAATTATACTTGGCATAGACACGTGTGTCAACCTCTTTAAACTCTCCACCTACACTTATAATAAGGTGTTACTCTATATTCTTGTCGAGTAATGTTATTAGAACTTAAAAACTAACCTAATCTATTAATGATATGACAATAACATAGTCCAATAACATTATGTAATTGTAATAATCAACAGATTAAATTAAATTTTTAGGTCTCAATAGTATTGTTATCATCCAAATATCAATTTCATGTTTGAATTATATCTTAGAGCAATGTTATAAAGCCTTAATTTATTGACATATTTTGCTAACTAATTCACTATAATCATTGGATTGACTATTGATCCCATCAAACATTGAAACTTGGTGTTGATACAATAGTTACAATGAATCCACTTCATTATGTCAATAAATTAAGTCAAATTTTTAGATTTCAATAACATTACTCTACATCTTAATGTAGAATGGTATGTTGAAAAAAAAAAGAAGAAGAAAAAACACTCTTGTCAATCTCATCTTGATCTTTTTTTTTTTTTTATGTCAAAATCTGATCTTGATCTAAGTTAAAGGATATTCTTGTTATTTTCGATCATAGTATCAGTCAGGATTAGTTTTATTCTACCCATCGTCTAAATCATACCCAAATTTAAGTTGAGAGAATAAAAACTCATGCCCAAATTAAAATTTTCGCTCCTAGTTCAAGTACCAATTACCTAACAAATTATTTTTCACACTATACATATGACCCATTTGCTTTGTCTCTGGGTCTTCTCTTAAAACACCCCTAAAAAGAGTGTGAGAGACATTATTGTGAAAAACATCAACTCAAACAGAGTGGATAATTACCAACCCTTCTAATTGTTCTGAGCTATTCATAAACCAATAATAAAAACCTTGCCTCTTCAGCATCAAACCACAATGTCAATTATCTGGCCAACGTGAAGCATAGTAAGAGGTTAAGAAAGCATTGAGCCTACTGATAACTTTACATGTTTCCTAGAATCAAGTTCAACTTCCAAACTCCCCCAACTGTTCTTTCGAATCCCACATAAAGTGCATTTCTCTGTACAAAACCACTTGATAAAAATTAGCCAAAGTTATAAGAAGCTACATCCAATTATCATCTCTCCGATCCAATTATCATCTGTCCATTCCCCACAACCACGAGCAAATGAAACAAAGCCAAGAATGAATTGCCGTAGAGCTTCAAAAAAGCCAAGAATGAACTGCCACAGGATGAGAGAAGTAAACTCCATCACAGCTCACTGCATGGCAACAGCCCTTTGAGAAGCCTGATTAGTTGCAATACATCCCCACTGCTGACCTGAAGAACCTCCATCCCCCCTCTCAGCAGAGTCCACCTGATATGTAGACACCCGCGAGCTATTTTGGTTCCCAGACCTGCCAGCATCATTGACATTTGTGTGCTCTTCACAAGTCGGCAAGGGTTCAGAACCTGATGAACTGGATGAGCCAGCTGCCCCAGAACCTGTTACCTTATCTGCGGGTGCAGTTTTTGAAGTATCAACATCAGACTTCTTTGCAAAACGGCCTCCAGAGCCCCTTTCCCTTCTCATGGCATGCTGATGCCGGGATTCATGAAGATATGGCTGTAGAAATTAGCGAAAAAAAAACAAGGTATATACCATTCAGAACCCAAATATGTCGTGCATCTAAATTTACCCAGTGCCTAAGTCAGCAAGTGCAAACAAAAATATAAGACATATCAAACTTGATGCAGGGTTCTAGTGAGTACATGTACTGCTGACATATATGTCATACACGAACATTCCAACCAGACTCATGTGAATGATACCAAAGCAAATGTGTCAAAATGTCTTATGAAGTTTCGGATGGTATGAGTAAAGATTAATCTATACTTTATACTATTAATAAAAGTACCTTATATGAAAAACTTTTGAATTTCTCTTCTACCTTTAAATAAAATTATAATGACAATTATACCTCATACTAATAATTTCATTTAAAATTTTTGAGTTTCTATTTTGTCCTTAAATAAATATATGAACACTTATGACTTACATCATAAAAATTTGACCTTGTGTGTACCCTTAAAGAAACTTACAAATTCAATGATTATCAATATACAACTAAATTTTTTCGTTGGTCTAATATGTATTGTAACTTATCTAACTTGTAAACCTTATAGATTCTAGAAATAGTACAAACAAGTCTTAAGAGTTCTTGAGAGTAAATATCAAGTTATAACAATGACTTATGAAATTTATATGGAGCTAAATCCTTTAAAAATTTGACTTGTGAACTTTCCATCCGTTATTAATATACTATATATTTAGATAAATCTAATAATGAATTTAAAATTAAATTTCTTCAACAATATATAAGTTAGTCTTGGGAAATTCCCAAAATTCTAATCCCTCAAGATAAATATTGCAAAAGAAATAAGTCTTTATAGCTAAAATATGTACGTCTTCTATGTATTGGTTTGTATGGAACTTAAAATTGTAGCTTGCTCTTGATCTATATTTAAAGGCACGTTATAATGATTTACTTAATTATCCTGGTATCTTATGTTCTATTATAAAGATACAAATATCTTTTGTGGGGATTTATCAAAATTCTCTCTCGCAAAATTTGTATCACTGTGATTCAGGCAACCAATGACTATGGACTCTTAACAAGTATAGTAGATTTATCACACAAAAACGTATAGTCTCAATCAGCCTTCCAGTATTCATGGGGTGATCAATCAATCTTGAAGTAATTAATTTAGCATCTAATCTAATATCTTAGAAGATTACTGTGGCTGGAACACATAGCAACATATAATATATCTAGACAACAAGTATCAAAGAGTATACACTTTGATTTGTAGGTATATATTCAATTATTTCAGCATAATGATAAAAAATAACATCACCACTATAAATTAAACTTGTCCACATGCAACACACATATGTACTAATGTGTCAAGTGATAATTTCACATTAAAAACTATTATTGATAAATAAAATTGTGTATTCATCTAATAGGAGTATGCATTGGTAAATCAATATTGTAGATTTAGCACAATACATATATATAAAAGAACAAAAAAATTTACAGAGAATTAAAGAAAAATTCAAAAGAGGACATAATAGAATCCTAGAAAAGGGCGACATAAAAAACTAGGTCTTACATTTGGGAAGAATTGCCTACTTGATCTCTTAGCTGATTTAGTCTTAAGAGATCGGAGGATTACCAATTAAACTAGACCAAATTAGTTTCATAATTTATTATCTTTATACTTTGAAAGAGGAGATTGTTATAGTAGGTATGTGTGGGTATGTGGCCAAAGTATTTTACCATATTTACAATATAACTATAAAATATGATCCATAAATTACAAAAACACATTTTGAAGCAATTTTTAATAATATTCAAGTTCTAAATAAATTAACCTATATACCGATATGATAAATATAAAATCAAAATTGTCAAAATAATTTGCATGAAAAACCAAGAATTATTTTCGATTGATTATAATATCCTTCATAAAACATATAATTCCCTTGAACAATTTTCTTTCATCTTCTCCAATTCATTACATACTCCTCTACTATTAGTTCATCTCCTTAAATTAGTTATGTACATATATTTAATATTTCATGTGTACATTTCATCTATAATTATTGATTTTAACTCTAATGATGTTCATATCATTATGTAATAACAAAACAGTACACTACTAACTTTTTGTTTCTCCATATAATAGACTCGGCGACTTTTGATCTTTTAATTCTAATCACAGAAATTTATTTAAGATTTTAATATTTGTAAGCCAAAATTTTTTTGTAACTACAAGAAAGCTTGAAAATTTTCTCTTAAGTTGGTGTATGGGTTTTATGGACATGGAAAAACTAAGAATTTATGGTAACTAAAAGTTTTTTTCTCTTTCTTACTGGGTTTCAAGGATTGTTATAAAAATATTATTGCTTGATTTATTTGTTTGATGTGAATGAGTCCTCTCTATATCATAGAACGCGATTGCTAGATAATCATCTTTACCCCTAGACAATTATTTTTAACTTCAACTCTTCATTATTTTTTTTACACTATAACTTGGAAAAAATATTTCAACAAATTTGTAAAAGTATTGAACAAGAAGTAGCTAGAGAAGTAAGATTTTGTGATCTTTCATGTATCTGACATAATCACGTGTTAGATAGTCTATCTCTTCTTTGGGTATATATTTATAATGTCAAATATGATTAGATTTTACAAAATAACGATCAATATATAGACACTATTTTATTGAGTTTAATCCTACTATTTTTACTTAATGTCGGTCAAATTAAGGTATTGGAACAATAATTAATTAGATTTTTGCATTAGAGGCTTGCTCCTTGAGCTTTATATTAAACAATAAAAAATCTGAAAATATATTGATTTATGTACCTTTGAAAAATATTATTTGTTTTGTGTCAAAAAAATAAAGATTGAAATATTTTCAACCTTTGATCCCCTAACTCCCAAAAAAAGAAATTAAAATTACAATCTTACTAAGCTTACTTCAACTATTTGTAATATCGGGATCACTTTTTCTAATTTTGGTGCCAAACAAAATATTTGTAATGATCCACGTGCAAAGCAGGTCTATTCAACTAGTCTAACTATCTATCTGCATTTTAGAGAGCAAATTGTCAAAAACTAAAAAGAAAAGAAATCACTTGGGCAAAAAATAAAAAATTACGAGTTCCTCAGAACTGTTAAATTAATTTTCACCTCCACTCATGTTGCATAATATCTGGAAAATAGCCCTATAGTGCTCCACGTGCTCTTCAAGCGTCCCACTACAAACCACAATGTCATCAAGATCTACCACCACAAACTGGTCCAAGTAGGGGTGGAACAACTATTCATCAAGGTGCAAAACGTTGCTAGGGAATTGGTCAAGCCAAAAGGCATCACGAATAGAAGAAAACAGAAACTAGTTCGATTATCTATTCTTTTAAGAGTAATGCTATTGAATAGATAGTGGGTCCCAATAAATGTTGGGACCCACAGTGAAATCAATTATTCTAATTATCAAATCTAGTTTTTGAGTCTACTTTTTAAGTCCATATAGCATTGCTCTTCTTTTAAACATCACAACCCCAATCCCAGCCTCACATTTGTCCCACCTTGTACCTTATAAACCTCCATCACTCCTCCCAAAGTAGGCCCTCTTGGAGCTGGTATGTGGGTTGGACTTATAGGCCAGGGCGTATTTTCTCCAATGTGGTAAAACTACATAGAAAAAAAAAAAAATCAATCCATCTCATATCGATTCGGATTAATGTGTGCATGTGCCATGTAAGTCTGCATCAACCCTCCAACCAAAAGTTAAGCTCCACTTGAGATAGTGTGTTATTTGTACTTATAGACAATGTGTGTGCGCTCATGTCAGCTTGTGTGCTTTAATTGTCGTATGTAATCCAAGAAAAATGATTAAACAAATAAAAATAAAAATCATTACCAGCAACCAATGCAGATTTGGTAGGATAGCAACCAAAAAATTCCTACAAAAATCTTAATCTGCACATTGCAAACTGAAGTCGACAAAGACAGAAAATTTGTTTGTGAAAAAGAGTTTGATAATTGACCAAAAGAATATATCTCGAACCTTTTGTTTGATAAATTATCCTAATATATTATTTCTGAAAAATCCCAATGTCATTTGCAATATCATGGTTAATTGAAAGATACTCCAAATTTCTAAGAGCACAGTGCTGTTAAACTAGTAAGGTTATTTAGGTGGGACATTGAATAGACAGTAATTCACATACCAGTCAACGTAAGTCTTATAAAAGCTTGGCACTGGCAATCAACCAATAAGATGAAACTACAACTAGTGGCTTATTAGGTTTCCTCATCTTCCTATTCTTCTTTTATTAATAGATGTTATCCATGATTAGCATACTAACTTCATTAAACAAGTCCAATTCCCCTACTTAAAGCACTAAAAACTACCGAACACCACCACTCCTACTTAAAACTGATCCCCCATCTGAATGCATACACAAGGATTAATCTCTTTCATGAATGCATCCTCGTTCCAAGCAATTGTATGTATGTTTTTTTGCTATCTGGCTAGCCTTTTGATTCCTAGTATTAATATCCACATTCTATACAGTGCTCTTTTGGCTTCATGGCTTTAACCCGGCACAACCCCTAATAAAGGACTTCGTAGATGTTAGATTAGTTAGCTACATTCCCTAATTTTCCTCCATNCTCTTGGAGCTGGTATGTGGGTTGGACTTATAGGCCAGGGCGTATTTTCTCCAATGTGGTAAAACTACATAGAAAAAAAAAAAAATCAATCCATCTCATATCGATTCGGATTAATGTGTGCATGTGCCATGTAAGTCTGCATCAACCCTCCAACCAAAAGTTAAGCTCCACTTGAGATAGTGTGTTATTTGTACTTATAGACAATGTGTGTGCGCTCATGTCAGCTTGTGTGCTTTAATTGTCGTATGTAATCCAAGAAAAATGATTAAACAAATAAAAATAAAAATCATTACCAGCAACCAATGCAGATTTGGTAGGATAGCAACCAAAAAATTCCTACAAAAATCTTAATCTGCACATTGCAAACTGAAGTCGACAAAGACAGAAAATTTGTTTGTGAAAAAGAGTTTGATAATTGACCAAAAGAATATATCTCGAACCTTTTGTTTGATAAATTATCCTAATATATTATTTCTGAAAAATCCCAATGTCATTTGCAATATCATGGTTAATTGAAAGATACTCCAAATTTCTAAGAGCACAGTGCTGTTAAACTAGTAAGGTTATTTAGGTGGGACATTGAATAGACAGTAATTCACATACCAGTCAACGTAAGTCTTATAAAAGCTTGGCACTGGCAATCAACCAATAAGATGAAACTACAACTAGTGGCTTATTAGGTTTCCTCATCTTCCTATTCTTCTTTTATTAATAGATGTTATCCATGATTAGCATACTAACTTCATTAAACAAGTCCAATTCCCCTACTTAAAGCACTAAAAACTACCGAACACCACCACTCCTACTTAAAACTGATCCCCCATCTGAATGCATACACAAGGATTAATCTCTTTCATGAATGCATCCTCGTTCCAAGCAATTGTATGTATGTTTTTTTGCTATCTGGCTAGCCTTTTGATTCCTAGTATTAATATCCACATTCTATACAGTGCTCTTTTGGCTTCATGGCTTTAACCCGGCACAACCCCTAATAAAGGACTTCGTAGATGTTAGATTAGTTAGCTACATTCCCTAATTTTCCTCCATGAAATTTACGTCCTCCCACACCGTGCAAAGCTTAGAATAGAGTCTTGAATAAACAGTAAAACAGTGACTCCAATCCTTGAGGGTGAACTTGGATCTACCTTCAGTGAAATAATAGCATGATAAAGGAGGGGAGGGATATGGTTTCACTTCAGAGACAATAAGATGTTCCAATGATATAATACAATAAGGCAAAATATCCATCGATCAAGCATGGGCAAGGGATACCGTTGAGGCATGACACGGACATGGCAACTTCTTAAAAAGGACACGTATATGGACATGGCTAGGACATGGTTGTAAAATAAGCCGTTAGATTGAAATGATCTAGGCCGAGGTTGTGCTTTATGGAGGACATAGTACTCTTTTAGTTTCATGGCATTAGCCTGGCACAGCCCTTCATAAAGTAATTCGTAGACAAATGGAGCCTTGAATAAACAGTAGATGTAGTACCACTTCGCAATGACTCAAATCCTTGAGGGTGAACTTGGATCTACCTTCAGTGAAATGATAGCACGAGAAAGGAGGGGAGGGATATGGTTTCAGTTCAAAGAACATAAGTTGTTTCCATGACATAATACCTAGGAAACATGGATACACATATGAGATTTGGGTACAATACAATAAAATAGGATACGGATACAACTAAGATATGTTTATAAAAATATATAGTTTATATTTGTACTATTATGTAACGACTTGACATCTATAATTTTAAGTGATTTTTTCACAATAATAAACAATATTGACAATAAAGTGAACGTAATTAATTAAAGGAATAAAAACCAACCTTTAACTAGATTTATTTAGAAGTATTTGTTGCTCAAATTATAGTGTAATCAACTCCTTGATAGTCTTTGGATATGTGATAGTGAATAATACTTAAAAAAATCCATGTATCTTCAAAGTCACGAATCTTTGTTGATGTATTGAATTGTAAGTGATGTGAAATCGAAAGGAGGGAGTAAAAATTAAAACTAAAAATTATACATACTTCTCCGCATATAAAAATATCCGCGATACAGATTTTATTTATTATTGGATACATTTTGTATGTATCTGATACATATCATTAAGTATCTGATAAGTATCGTATCCAATACAGTATCCGATACAGATACGTCAATCTTAACGACATATCCGTAATTCATAGCATAATACAATAAGGAAATATATCCATCCACGGACATGGAAGGCACACGACATGGACATGACAACTTTTTAAAAGGACACGGATATGAACATGGCTAGGACACACTACAAATGATGAAGTATTACTAGGGTTATGGTTAAAATACATTTATTATGGTTAAAATATAAGTGGTAAGATAAATCATTGGATCAAAATGATGTAGGCCATTGTTGTGCTTAATGGGGGTCACGTTGCTCTTTTGGCTTCATGGCATTAGGCAGGCACAACCCTCACAAAGTACTCCATGAAAGTCGCATCCTACCACAGAGTGCAAAACTTAGAATGGAGTCTTGAATAAACAGTACATGCAGTACAATTTCATAGTGATTAAAATTCTTTGGGTATGAACTCGGATCTACCTTCACTAAAATTATAATAAGACAAAGGCAGGGAGGGATATGGTTTAACTTCAAAGAAAATAAGATGCTCCTACAACATAATACACTAAGGCAATATATCCATCTATGAGGTACAGAGTCTACAGACACGAAACTCCGGTGGGGCACAATACGTACATGACAATTTCTTAAAAAGGACACAGATATGGACATGGCTAGGACACGCTACAAATAATTGTGTTACTGGGATTATTATGGTTAACATAGATTTACAGTGGTCAAAATTTAAGTTGTAAGATAGACCATGGTATCGAAAATTCGAAATGATTTAGGTCGTTGTTGTGCTCTATGGAAGTATATGTTCATGAGTTTTGTGTTGTATTATATAGATTATACAACTATAGTAGTATACAATATATGTCTAGTTCTCTAATGTTAAATTTAAAATATATCTGGCTATCTAATCTTAATATTGTGAGATATGACACTGACAGATTCTGCGCACACATTCTAAGGATTACCCCGATGGTTTGATGCATCATATGCTTACAACTGAGGAAACAATAAATCATCACTAAGTTATCACACTCTGGAAGTGAGATTAATATACTATCAGTATAGTGCATGATTTAAATAAGTGTATAGCACATGACATAAATAAGCGTAAAGCGCATGAT
This sequence comes from Ilex paraguariensis, assembly GCA_963454935.2. Taxonomy (NCBI): domain Eukaryota; kingdom Viridiplantae; phylum Streptophyta; class Magnoliopsida; order Aquifoliales; family Aquifoliaceae; genus Ilex; species Ilex paraguariensis. The sequence continues at coordinate 217,572 of CAUOFW020004269.1, read as the reverse complement.
CAAAATAAATGGCGAATGCAGACTCATATTGGGACATAAGGCTTGGTTTGGTTTGGTTTGTATCACCAAAAAACATAAAAATTAATCGAGAAATGGAAGATGCCACATATAGTTTTAACAATTAGAAGAAAGCATATTTGTATACCAACCTTTCGAGCTTTTACCAACTTCTTCTCAAGTTCTGCTTTAGCGCGTGACTGTCTTCGCCTCATAATCCCATGATATTGCTTGGCATTCACAAAAACAGGATCTCGCGCCACCTCAATAGGCAAAGGCATTCTAGCATGATGCATGTCAAATAAAGTAGGATGGACCTGGCAAAAACAATTAGTTGTTAGAAGAACCCCTCGAATTTTGATTCCATTGTCAAGAAAAGGTATTCCCACAATGGATGAAAAAAGACATTACTGCTAAGGTTGGGCATTTTTGCAAAATTAAAATATCAAGAAAACCCACTTCATCTGATCAAAAAATAGATGAAAATGTAAGTAGCAGGAAGAAACCGGCCCTTCAAAATAGAAAGAAAAGTGATAGAAAAATAAACCAAAGTGGTACTCCAGAGTCCAGAAAACTGTCCACAAAAATAAAAGTGAGTGAGAATACATCTAAGTAAAACAACAGGTCCCACCATGATATTTGTACTTCAGTCAACCTTAAACACGCGACCAATCCCTAATTCACCAACTTTTCAGGGTAAAGATTAGGAGAGAGTTGAAGTTGGCTTCACACCAAGCCTGATGCCACCTGCCAATGCCTTATCCAGGTGTCAGAAGTATACAACCCAACAACTCTCCATTATTTGTAAGTGGTGACTGCCCATCCCGACATGCCATGCCATGCACATACTCCAGGGCAAAGCAAAGGTTCTGGGTAACATAGACCTCCATCCAGTGGCTAACAGGTCCACCAGAAAGCTGAACACTTGGATCCTGGAATTGAAATGAAACTCCGGGACTCCCCCTATTTATTAACTAGCTTAAAGTTCTCCCAATACCCAATACCCATCTCCAAAGCATCTTAAACCATCAAAGCTTCAGGTTGCTGGTGTTGATGCAGACAATTTAGCCAACAACTAAAGAGGTGGTAAATGGTCCTGCTTCCCTTTTTGCAAATAAGGCACTTGTCAAGCAGCAGTTCTTTGTTAGGTCCAAACTTCTTATCAACCAACTCTTTGGCATATAGACTCTCTCTGCATAGTTGGGGTAAGGCTCGAGTCTTTCATATTTTAACATCATGGCAGGGAAGAATACCTAATGATAGCAAACAAGTGAAGAATGCAACATACTTTTTTCTTTCTTTTTTTTTTATTTGATTTTGATTTGGGGCAGGGGGTGTGCAGCAGACGGACAAGTGAGAGGAACAGAGACCCTCTTCGATTCATGTAACTTGTAGATCACCAAACACGCATTACCAGTCTGTATAAAAACCTTCATGTTCATGAGCAAGCCTAATCAAATTAGCCTACAGTGGTCATGGCTTGATCCCCTCCCAAAAGAAGATAAGGATCGAGGCTCATCTTTGATTGGTCCACAGTCCATCATCATGTTGAACCAAAGGAAACCCAGATCAATTGGTTCACAAGCCACTTTGGATCATTCACTTCCAGGTACATTGATGATGCCCCATATTCACTGGATATAAATTTGCTCATTATTTTCTACCCATGTTTGCATCAGGTAACTTAATGATAAAAGGAGTCTTTAAATTTGTTACCCCACTCTGCCTTCATCAGGTGAGATCATATTGCCAAACCCAGATGTCACAAAGAACATCAAATTCTCTCTGATTAGTCCGGGTGGTAGCCCAAGCATTGTTGTATGCATTCGATGGCCATAAGGCAGGCTCTGTAACCAAGTGTAAGAAACCTTAATGGAGGACATCTGGACTTAAACTATATTGGTGCACTTGGAAGGCGTAGGTAAACTGTGGAGTTTAAGTTTTTTACACGTCAAATTTTTTGGGGTTTTCCGAATATCTTGAAATCCTTTATCGAGTCCATCTTCTGTCTTCTTTCAAGTTTTGCTCTTTTCCAGTTAATTTTCTTGTGGTTTCCCCTTTGCATTACATGATTTATGCCCTCTACAAGCCTTTTAATGAACTTGCATCTATAAATAATATCATTCTATTTACAAGACATTCTTCCCTTCCTGAACAAGGAAGCTACACAAAGGAGCCACTTCTTAGTTCTTACCCTAGCTAGGATCGTAAAATGAATAACAAATACCAATTCCAAGCAAAATAAAGTAAATAGGGGTGAAATAACCCCTAAAGATATGCAAATCTCCTTCCACCTAGGGCATACTAATTCTCTATTCAGATTGCCAGAAAATTACAATCAAAAGCAAAGTTTTACTCTTGTCAAGCCTTTTCTAAAATGCTCTAACTTAAAGTCAATCTACAAAATTCCTATCTAGAATTAAATTGGATTTTTGCCTAGAGGTAGGCTGTTTTTAACCAGGACTGATTTCCCATTGTACTTCCGGACACCTACCAAAGGAACCAAAAATCAAAAGCTATTTTTCTCATCAAATGAAGCAAACTTCAAAACCTATGATCCTTACCAAAGAATACAATATTCAAAAACCATCATTCTTCCAAATTCAAAATAACTTTGAAATTTATGATCCAATGTTCAGACTGCAATTAAGTAATTTTATTAACCAGCCACTGCATACCTGAAATTAAATAACTCATGTTGCAACATTAGTACTAATAAATGCCAAGTGTTCAGAATCACTTTTGGCTGCTATATTATGGAAAGGGGAGCCCCAGCATCATTCCATTCCCGGTATCTCTCTCCATAAGTTGCATGCAAATAGCTACAGTCACAAGGCAACAAGACACATATGCTAGGGGTATGCAAGTAGATGAAAGGGAAGAAAACATCGGGGCAACTGTTGTATTTAAGCCATTGATTTCCAATCAATGCTACATACCATAGGCTGACCATAGGGTGCCATCATTCCTCCATAGAATTGATTGGAATATGGATTTGAAGCACAAGCCTGCAAACATGACATAAATGAAAGAAATAAATATGAGTTCTCTAGTTTCATAGATCCAGAATTCAGAAGTCCATGGGTAAAGCAGTGGTAAATAACTAAATATATCTTTCAAACTAGATTTCATAAAGAAATAGTCGGAAACAGAATTACAATTGAGTGCCCAACAAGTTCAAGTTGTGGAGGTTGTGTGAGGCTTTCATCACTCCTTGGAGGTAGATTTGATGTAACATGCTGAAAATTCTGGTGTTCTTGTCCATAACTTCCATCTAACCTTGGAACAAGATATTCATTAGCAATCACATTAAAACAAAGAGAATAGTGCATCCTCCAAAGCAATTCTATAATTTGTAAGCACATCCACTAATGCAATTTTATGATTTATTCTCCACAAAACAAAAAAAAAAAAAATGAAGAAGAGAAACACACAATGAGAGAGAGGGAGAAAGGACCCATTGCAGAAAACACTCCATAGAGTTACAGGGATTAATAAACGAGAATACTGACGAAGTTGTTTCCTGGCAACAAAAGAAAATGTTTCAACTCAGTGCCTAGCTTTCACCCCTGAGCTTAACATTTGCTTTAAGTCCTAGAAGAAACCAAACTAAAGGATAATTTTCAAAGAATAGATCCGTAGGAATAAGAACCTCCGACATGTATAAGAAAAATAAATTGACTCCAAAACTTTGGCAGGCATGTGAGACCTTGGCAAGGAAACCAACATAAAATCCAAAATTTTAGGGTATAAAAGTAGGCATTAATTATTATGCAGAAACTATCAAGATCAAACACTAATTCAAATGAAGTGACTTGGGTGAGGATTTTATTCAGAATTGTCAATCAGTGGGTTGGATTCTGAGAAGGAAGTTATGGAATAGAATTTATGCGTAGAAGCACTATTTCTCTTCAAATCTAATTCCAAGTGATAACAGCAAATCATGCATTTATTTCCATTAAAAGATATGATTACAGAAAATCTTTTAGATTCGTAATTCCACACAAAGTTTATCCTAACCTTAGACATTTACTACATTCATCCATCATAAGTAACCAAAAGACTAATAAAGATGGGGAAGCTAGTCAAAGCAGCAACAATTATACAGTTACTAGCTACAAGTCTACAACAGTATGAACCATACTCTCTACAATATCTCAATAAGGTGAAACAATGATAAATTAGGCTCTCTCCTAGATAATGAATTTATAAATCATGGAAGCCCAACAAATAAGGCAACATGAAGCAACTTTTGCTTGTTGGTCAGACAACATTAAAAAGTACATTACCAAACTACCAACATTTTCCCTGAAACAAAGAAGACTTCTTTGGCTACAAGAGCCAACAACGTTTCAGGGAAGAATTCTTCTGCTACAAGAGCCAACGACTTCATTTTTGGCCATCCACAAATGTTATTGTGACGGACACAGCAATAATAACATCATCATTATGTCACACAGAGAAACCAAAGCCAGAGGAAAGATAATGTAAACACATCTGACTTCCCAACAATATAACCAGGGAAATGAGACCACATCACTAGCCTTGGAGATTAAACATATTTTTGTTTCTTAAAATAGCTTCCCTCATACAAAATGGTCAAGATCCTCGTTGCCAATTATGAGTTAGCTCAAACCTCAAGTTCAACCCATTAAACTAATTAGCATGGGATTAATATGGTTAATTAATTTAGAAATGACCTCGAATAAACTCTTCACTTGCTGACCCAAGCTGTTCATGAATGGCTCAGCCGCAACCCCAATGATTTGGTTAATCATAAAAAACAAAACCTACAACAAAATAAACTGCAGAACAAATAAACTATCGTCATAGTGACCTGCCACTATGACATCTCTTTAACCAGTAATATAGTTTCAAAAGAGCACAATATTTTTACTTGTCCACAACCATTTAAATGAACAACAAAACTTTGACAGAGATAAATCCATTATCGCTGTATCTTTTCATGAGTACAACTTCCAGCTATAGTGGAGCATTACCAGATTCCAAAAGGGATTGATTTGTGGGAAGGTAAGTCCAACCTTGACAGAAGACTAAACTTCCATAATCATATACAGTACATTCCCCGCTAGTTCAAGCAAAATTCAATAGTTAATCTCCAGCATATGAAATACAGATGATAATAGTATGATCCTCTTAGGAAGCATATAGATAGTTCAACACTATCAACCAGGATTGCATTGCTCAAATCATTATTTTCTGCTATTTATTTGTGAAATGAATCATGAACAAAAAAATAATTGGCATGCCAATTCGAAGAAATACCTGAACGTGGCAGGGCAGTACTCTGTGACTCTTTGTTAGCATCATCATCATCCTCGTTCAGCCCACCATCTGACCGTGATTGACCATTCATAGAATGTTCCATTGAAGATGAATCGGATGCATTTCCTCGCACCACAGCAGGGGAGATGGAATTATACCCAGTACCATGCCACCAAGGATCAGAACATAGCGTTGATGATGGAATATTGTATGAATCAGCTTGTAATCGATTGGCATTTTTAGACTTTGACTGCATGACTCTAATTCCTTCAGAAACCTAATTCCTTGATGCCTTAACCAATAACAGAAAAGCAAAATTTCAAATAAGCAAAGACACTTCGGATCTAATTTAAAAGGGTAGATACTTGTCAGATTCATTCATTAATCAGAACCATTGCTTTAAAAGGCTACTAGTATAATGCCGTAATGCTTGTGTTGCTGTGAGGCTCACGTGAGTAGGTATATGTTGCTTAAGCATTATCCCACAATTGTGCAAGGATCTCAGCAGACATTTTTTTCGACAGGAAACAATAACATCATTAATAAAGCTATAAAAAGTTAAAAAAAGAAATCAAAGGTGGACAAGTCGCCCAAGCCTAACACAAAGTCAAACTACATCCCACTGCTCGTGATAGTGCCACCCTCAAACTCCTTAGACACCCAGCAGACATTCACTTCACCCTTAAAACCCCAACGTAAGATTAACTTATGTGCCTCGTGCAAACACTATCAATCCTATGAAACTGAACACTTGTTGGCATCACATACACAGTAAGTAGAATAGAAACTGACCACTTACAATCATATCAACAACGAGAAGTCGAGCAACTATACAGATGAATGCACCACCCAAACCATAATTTCTCAACAAATTCAAAACCACCAAATGGAAAAGACTATCAACTTAATGCAGCAAGCAAACGCCACTGGTGCCTTGGCCAAGAGGTAAAGGCAGTGTGTTAAAATCCTATCATGGATGCAGCAACTTGAGCAAAAATATATTTTTATGGCTAAGAATCAAAACATGTAGCAATCCAACTTAAACTCGATGCCCACTCATGCATGCCCACATTTATACAAACCATATAAGATACATCAAAAATCCTAAGTCTATCTTGTTTTATATGCAGACTCTTAATTCTTCAACAAAATAAATCATAGCTCAGAAACCCAGAATTCTTCAAAACTCCATAATGATAAGAAGAAAAATAAACCCACATTCAAACATCTTATTAGACCGAATTGCAATACAATCACATTGAGATTCTCCAAGACTCGATAAAACAACATTAATAGCTAATCTTTCCTGAAACATACAATAGAAACAGTAATTAACTGAAATACAAAGATCCCAATCCAATCGACCCAAAAACAGAAAACAACTAAAAACCCAATTCATCAAAACACACTATAATTACATCCACACGTGTCAAAACATACTTAAATTATACAAACATGCATATTGGAAGAAAGTGACATAGTGAATAAACGAATCAAAAATGAGAATTTTGGGAGAAAAAAGGTGAGAATTTTCGGAAGGATAATTACCAGCAGAGAGAGAAGAGATGAGTGAAGAACATAAACCCGAAGACTGTTGGTTCTTATGAAGTCGAGAGAAAATTCAGCAGTCAATCCAGTGCTGAAGTCTGATAATAGCTACAATTGCAGTGATAGTATCTATTTCCATGTAATCTCCGGACTTACCTGTATCATTAGGTCACCCAAGGATTAATCTAGATATGTACCCCAAAACTCTGCACTCACACGTGTACATCTGTGCATTGGGTTTTTATTTTCTAATCTAACGTAATTAATTACAAATATAGTTGCGTAAGTTATATTTTAATTAATTTATCAAAGTTAATGAGTTGACACAAATATAATTAGAGTAATATCAGATGGACTTAATAATTAGATTCGATAATTTCAATCATTGAATAGGTAGTGGATCCTAATAAATACTAGAAACCACGGTGAAATCAATGATTGAAATTATCAAGTCTAATTTTTAAGTGCATGTAAAATTACTCATATAGTTATTCACAAACTTGTAATACACAATTAATATACCATATAAATATGGTCATACATAATTATAAATAAATTAAATTAATATTAAAAATTGAAATAATAAGATTTAGACTCGATCACATCCCAATGACTTTCTTTCCAAATTTTATATTGAATTTCTAATCATATGGACAAAAATTCACATTAATTGACACATGCACCTCGTCATGGTCTCCCTATTTGCAACAAGGGAGCACATATTTGTCGAAAATGCTATCTGTGACATTTAAAAAACTTTTTTTAACCATTGGGGTTTTTTACCTAGCTTACATACATTTCGATTAATTTTCTTTCTAGTTTAGTCAAAAAATTAGGCATTCACGTCTGAATTAGAATATTCATAAAATATAAATCTCTCATAATTTGACTTTAAAAAATTATTAAAATTTAAATTCAGAACGTCTGAATTTATAATTTGTATTTATTATCAGTTTAGCTAGTTTTAGGGATATCTATGACATCTTTGCATCTTTCTCGAGCATGCCAAATCTTTGCTTGACATAAATCTTTACCATGTTGCTTTCCGGCATCTTCCCCATATTACTTCAAATTATATTACCATAAAAATAAAGTACTAAATATTCTTAGTTTCACTAATAATTTAGTGTCCTACCTACCAATAAAAACTCACATGCCAAATATATATATATATTCTCAATTGTTTAGATGAACCTTATAATACAATAAAATATTAAATTTAATAATGATATTATGTCATCATTGTTATATAGTGTCATCATCTGATAAGAAAGTAACAAGTAAATCTTACATGATTTAATAATCATCCCCATGGGCGGAGCCAAGTTTCGGGGGAGGTGGGGGGACAAAATACTACTAAAAATAATAACCAATTGATACAATAAAAACTCATCACATAGGAGATATGTAATTTCATTGGTCACTATTATATTTTGCATGTGTCTTACTTCTGGTTCAAGTATATCAATCCATCAACTAACTAAAAAATAAAAAATTATTACAGTTTACCATTTAATTATGTGGTGGTGGTGGTGGTGGTGGTGGTGGGGAGG
>CAUOFW020004269.1:112421-208397 GCA_963454935.2 Ilex paraguariensis | reverse complement strand
AAAAAAAATAAAATAATTAAACCAAAGTGAAGTATTGGGAAGAGGAAAAGAGGAGCACAAGCAAAGGGGGGGGAGGGGGGAGGGGGGAGGGGGGGGGATTCTTAAAATAAATAAAATCATGGTCTCAAACTATTACCACATAAAGGGATTTTGCAAAAGTTAGGGTGCTCAATTGTGGTTCCGCCAGTCCGTGACCACCTCTACTTGTAATTCAATAACAATTCCATCTATGAAAGTATCCTCATTTTATTCACTTGATTATTTCTTATTAAATAGTGACACCACGAGATAATTATGATATAGTGTCACCGTTACACTGAACATTTTTTCGTGTAATACGTGCATTGAACTTTTTTCCATTATAATCAATGGAGAAACTTCATTAAATAAGAAGTATTAAATGATTTAGCTTTGATATAATTCAGAGAATTGATTATTTAACTGATATAATGACAATGAATCCATAAAAATAAGTGGGCACTTAATAAGTTTATCCTAACAGATAAAAATAAGATAATATGTTTATATTTATTTATCTCACGAATGATGCTTAAAACTCTATTCAACACAAAATTAGACAGAAATTGATATACAATGTTAAAAAAAAAATCGACTATAACCTTTTACTAACAATAAGGTTGAATTATAATTATTTACAATTAAACCCCAGATAGGTTTTCATACATATAAATGTCTTGTATGTGGTATTAATGAATACCACCTACCCGATGGTATTATCTTCATGGTACAAATGAAAGGACGGTATAAGAGAGTAAAATAACACAAATACCCTCCTCTGTTAAAAGTTTACATATAAAAATTTTATTTTGAATTTTTTTTTTGTATTATATTTAAGCGTATGGTGTTACCGATTTTTTTTTAAAAATTATTTTAAATTTTTTTCTTGTATTTTGTTTAAACATACAGTGTTACCGGTTTTTTTAAAAAACTTATTTTGAATTTTTCCCTTGTATTATGTTTAAGCGTACAGTGTTACCGATTATTTTTTTATTTTTAAAAAAAAATTATTTTAAATTTTTTCTTTTATTATGTTTAAACGTACGGTGTCACCGATTTTTTTTTAGTCATGCATAGGTGGTTGTACAAACAAACAACGACATGAATTACTTTGGATTATAAGGTTACAATTATCTTTTTACATTAAATAGTTCACCTGAAACACTTTTTTAGGTAGGTATCACACAATTAATTTTTGTAACAAATAAACAAGGAGAATGATAAGATAAAAATTTAAGACGGGATATAGTATTCGATTGAGTAAGAGTAGAATGAATATCATTTCCAATACCACCACCCAAATCTAATCCTTGAACCAAACATAGTATTATATAATAACTTCATTATTAATACCATCAAAAAAATATTTTTCTGTATACACACAAGTATGCTATCAGTAATATTTGTACCACTCATTTAAATAAAACAACCAAATTTTAAAAGGATATATTATGTGTCAAAAAATAGTATTTAGGAACTGGTCTATATTAATTCACATGATAAAAACGTAATAAGATGGACATAATTTGACATACTAAAAAAATAATACAAATTACATGAGTAACGGTAAGCAAATAAACATTAAGGGTGGCCCCCTGGGTGGCTCTATCACTGGAGACACCATGGGGCTATTTGGTTCATGGTTTAAGGTGGCTTTAATGGGTGAAATTGAGATAAAATAGTCTGGGTCCCACATAACTCAAGTTTAGGTCATTTTTTTTATTTCTTTAATTTCTTTTGATACAGTCTTAGATGAGTGACATGTGTAAGATTCTAAATTTAATGAATAACATTTTTTCTTGTGAGAGAAATTTTTAATAATAGTTAACACTCCACCAACAACAAAATGAATGAGAAAACATGTTATCCATTGAAATTTAAAATCATATATATGTCACTCATCTAATATTGTATTAAGAGAAATTAAAAGAAAAAAAATAATAGAAAATCTCACTTATCTCCTTCTTTCAAATATTTCATGGCACTTCTTACGAACACAAACCTCCAAATCTCACTTGTCTTCTTATTTAATATTATAATTTTTTTATCACATTTCTTCTTAAACGGACCCACAAAAAGTTAGGTTTTTTTTCATCCAATAGTTTTCCTCATTCTCTTACTAAATAAACAAAGCTTTATAATGTATATTTTGCATATTTCATAATCGGAGATGGGTCGAGATTTAATACCATACCTTGACTCTCTGTCTATAAAAATATAACATGCGTAAACAAAATTTAATTCTATTAATTTGATTTATTTTATTAGACTAATAATTAATAACTATAAATAAATTAAATCAAAAATTTCTTTCTTGCTTCTAATCAATTTCGGTTAAGTACCCAACTTTTTATTGAGGTACAGTAGCCCTTATCCACCGGTGATAGCCGGTTTCTTCGATGGCTGCGCTGCGGTTAAATCCATGTGGGTCCCCGGTGACCTTATCATTACCTTAATATATATTCAATAAAATGTGATAAAATAAAAACAGTATTTTTAATAAGAAAAAAAAATCAGCTACCCGCATGACACACACCTGACGAGAAAAGTGGGGCTGACGCGTGTCCATCTGGTGGGGACCACGCCGCCATATTCTATCAATAACGACAGAGTCCCGGCCACGTCGCTCTTCGTACTCTAAAATTTTCGAGTATACTCCGCCACTAATTTATTTGTTCTCTCTCTTACTGTGTAACTAACAGCCAACAAGAATCGAACGGGTAAGCAATGATTACTATGGGGTGATTTTTACGGGTGAATGTATCATAGCTCCGTCAATTTTGTGGTCCCCACTAAAATGAGACCACGGAAGACTTCTTCTAAACTACCACCACCACGAGATAGAGATAGCTAATGATGACGTCACAATCCCAAAAATTAAGACAGACTTTGTCAACTAGTTTGGTGAAGATTTTAAAATTTAGAATAAGATTCAAACTCTAATGTTAATTAATTTAAATTCCTGGAACTGGAAATTCAAATTACAAATATGGTTCTTCCATAGATAAAAATAATAAAAGTTAGTACAAATGGTGGAATAATGTATTTACAAAATATTTTCTCCCTATCTTTTATCTACAAGCATGGATATTCAACTTAATTTAGTAATGTTACATTTAATTAGAAAAGATAATAAATTTTAATTCAAATTCAAATTCAAATTCTTACTACATACAATCTAATCACCAAAATTGTTAAAAAAAACCACTAATATTTATACGTATTCAAATGATTAGTGCTCCTCAACGCCGTCCCTAACCATAGGTCATTGAGGTCGTTGTCTAGAGCCCTTAATTTAACATATATATTTGGAGCTCCAATTTTTTTTTAAAAAATTATTTAAAAAGCTTCTAATTTTAAAATAATTTTAGGTATGAAATGTGAACCCAACAAAAAACTGACACGAAAGTAATGATCTTGGTTTAGCTTTACTGGATACAAGTGATAAACAAATGAACTTGACAAATCTCTCAAATAAAAGGGTTAACATAAATTCGACTAACACACGAAACAAATCTGTCAAACACAACCTATATACAGTACAAATTCAACTATACAATATTTATAAATAGAACGGATATAAATTGAGTCAATTTTGATGCAATATAACTGAATGAATATTTTTTTTTATTATCTTTGTTTTTTCAGTATTACCTTTTTTTTTTATGTAAATACTGAAAATATAAGTTCTCTCAACATACAATATTTTACGTTAAGTGAGGCTTTTGTCATGTCATACCTTAGGATGAGTTCTTTATTTTTAAGACCCCTTAAAAGAATAATTTAGAGGATTCTAAAAATAATTTCTTATTTAAATACGAAAAATTTTAGAATATACAAGAAATATGAAAATAAATATAAGAAAAATCTAAAATATTCTTATACATATTAAAAGAGCAAATATTTGCACGGAAGATTCTAGAGACACCATAAAAGTATAATATTTGTCAATATCATGGTGAGACGAATGACCTATAAATAAGTAGGAGTTTTTATTTGCAAAAACCAAGCAATCAAGAGGCAAGTAAACCCAAGTCTTAACTTAAATTCGAGATTTTTTTTCACAACAACACACATACAAAATAGTTAAAAAAATAAAAATAAAGTGGGTTGGAGTAGCTTATTATTTAGAATCCAACAATCATTCATCATTTGGAAAAATTATTTTGCTATATTAACAAATTTTAATTATTTTTCTCTATATTTTTAATTGATAGCAAATTTTATTATATTTTGATTTACAATCTCAACTTCAATTAATAAAATTATATACGGAAATTTTGAATCCAACTAAATTTGTATTTTTGCATTTCAAAATAAGAAAAATATTTTTAAATAAATAACATTAATATTTGAATAATTATTTTATCTTATCTATATTACTATGTTATATTATTATGGGGCCTTATTTAATATTTTCACATAAGGTCCGAATTTGGGACAGGGCGCCCCCTGGTACACATATGGACTCGTTTATTCTTCTTATCTTTCTTTTTTAAAAAAAGATATTTCTTAATAAAAAGACTATTTCAACTATCATCTTCATAAATCAATCATTGGTGCCAATTGATGGCTTGAAATTAGATCCTTTTTGCTATATTTCAAAAAAATAATGCTTTTGATACTTAAAAAATTGATTTAATTTGTTAATTTAGTGATATGATAGTGATATGATCCAATAGTAATGTGATGACCGTAATTGTCGAACTTATTTACCAATACTTTATCACTTGTTTCATGATTAAGTCAATTTTTTAGATTAAATAATATTATCAATATAAAAATATCCCAAAAGTCTATGATTACGTAAGTGGCCCCAAAAAATTAGATAAGAGGCCCAAGAAAAATTGAAACAAAATGGGCCGGCTGTAAAAGAAGGGTTAACGATTGGGCCGGAGATTGTTTGTTCTTATTATAGAAAGTAGAGAGAAAATTTAGCAGTTAGTCTAGTGGTGAAGTCTGATAATAACTGTATCCATTTAGGATGTAATTACGTGAATAAGTGTCGCTTGTATTGAATAAAACACTTATTAGATTATTTTGATAACCATAGAGAAAAAATAAATGATTTTTTTTTCAAAAAAAATAGAGTTACAACTATGATTTATATCAAAAACAGTTTATTGACTTATAATTCATTTTTATTATGATATAATATGAAACTATTATTTGCAACCATAATTTATTTATAGACATAAGATTACATTATAAACAAGAAAAAAAAAGGACAGCAATATTGTCAAAAACAAATTTTTATGATTGCGTAAACCAATTTTTGAGTTTTGTGCTCTAATAAGTTATTTACAAATGAAAATTTATCATTAATAATAAATATTGAATAATCTCATTGAATTAAATTTTTGTCAATGCCATTGTTGGCCCCCTCAAGATAAAATTCTAGTTCTGTCCTTGGTATTTGGTAAGATAGATAAAAAAATAGAAGGATGACAAATGAAAATAATGTATTTTTTATCCTTTAAAGGATGAATCATTCCTTGTATTTTTTGTATTTTGTTGGAAAGATGAAAAGTATGAATGACTTATTTTTTTAGTATTAGTAGAATGAAAAATGTATAGATCCATATCTTACCATTGTATCTTATTTATATATGAAATTAATATGTACATAATAGATAATAGAGATATAAGATATATGCATAAATTAAAGAATATAAAGGTAAATAATATACATTTCAACACATATAATTAACTTTTTATTCACTATTCCTTTTAATTTGAAAGAGAGACAGAGAGATTTCAATGAGATGTAAGGAAGACTAGTACTCCGTCAATTTTTTTATTCTTTCTATCATTTCAATTAAATGTGATCTAACGGTTGGAGTTCATTGTTGTGTTCTTAAGAAATTAAAGGATTAATGCATGAAGGTTCATCTTTTAAGAGAATACTAGTTATTGTCTGTGAGCACAAAATAATAAAAAATGTTAAACAAAAAATATATTTGTATTCATATTCAAAATTAAATCACAAACATAGATAAAAGTATTTAAATATCGATTTGTAGTGGGCGATGAAAGAGGTGGTGCGTGATAGTGGTGGTGGTAGGAGACGGTGATAGTTGTGGTGGGTGGCAATGATCGTGGTGGTAGTAGCGGCGGCGGCGATGGTGGTTGCAACGGTAGTCATGGTGGTGGTGGTAGCGGTGATGGTGGCGGTGGTGGAGGCAGTGATGTTGGCGGTGGCGGTGGCGGTGGTGGTAGTGAGGCGATTTCAAACACTACCTTTTTTTTTAAGTATTTATGCTAAATAATTTCTAAAAGTAATTTTAAAAAGTCAATCTAAACACACCCTTTGCAACCTATTTTTCCTATTAAATTTAGGGTGTTAATATTATCCGTTAAATTAACTTTAAAGTAAAATTTAAAACGATCTCAACCGCGAATAGTAAAAATTATTTTGTTTATCTTTTAAAATTTAAATTGTAAGTTACTTTATTATATAGATAGTGAGCCTTCGAACTAAAAAACTATATAAACGTATTTGATCACCCTTCTCTTACAACAGTATATAAAAGTTAAAACAGATGTTAGTGTAATATATAGTGCAAAACGGAACATGCTTAACCCCAGGGCCGGCCCAATATATAGGCCATTGCCAAGGGCCAAATTAGAAGAAAACTTTGTGGCCCAAAAATAAATTTTAAATAATAGTAAATTTTAGAATATAATTTAAATAATCAATGCTATTTATTTAATGTACTTGGTCCTTAAATTAAGAACAACTAGCATTATTGTAAAATTTTCAAAATCTCTTTCAAAAAAATTTAGGGCCCTAGAGTTCAATTTAATTTTTTTTTATCTCACCCGATATTTATATTATATATATTATCACTTTATAGTCTTATTATTAAAATCAATTGTCTATAATATAATAGGTACAAATAATAATTTTACATTTTTATAAGTAAAATTTGAGATCATTTTTCAATAAGTTTATTTACAATGCACAAGATGACTATAAAATAGAGTGAGTAGAAGAAATGCACTACGTATCTCAAATTAATTAACCACAGTTGTCTTACTAAATTTTCTTATTTCAAAATAGCTTTTTTTCACTATGATATCTAGCAATGTCTCATTTATTTTTGGACCACTCAACTTGTATAAATTTATATTTTTATATACATTTAAACAAAAAATCATTTTAATAGTTAAAATAATTTTCAATTATGTTTCTCTTTATGATAAATAAATATTATGTATCATTGCATTTGATCTCCGTATTTNCGGCGGCGGCGATGGTGGTTGCAACGGTAGTCATGGTGGTGGTGGTAGCGGTGATGGTGGCGGTGGTGGAGGCAGTGATGTTGGCGGTGGCGGTGGCGGTGGTGGTAGTGAGGCGATTTCAAACACTACCTTTTTTTTTAAGTATTTATGCTAAATAATTTCTAAAAGTAATTTTAAAAAGTCAATCTAAACACACCCTTTGCAACCTATTTTTCCTATTAAATTTAGGGTGTTAATATTATCCGTTAAATTAACTTTAAAGTAAAATTTAAAACGATCTCAACCGCGAATAGTAAAAATTATTTTGTTTATCTTTTAAAATTTAAATTGTAAGTTACTTTATTATATAGATAGTGAGCCTTCGAACTAAAAAACTATATAAACGTATTTGATCACCCTTCTCTTACAACAGTATATAAAAGTTAAAACAGATGTTAGTGTAATATATAGTGCAAAACGGAACATGCTTAACCCCAGGGCCGGCCCAATATATAGGCCATTGCCAAGGGCCAAATTAGAAGAAAACTTTGTGGCCCAAAAATAAATTTTAAATAATAGTAAATTTTAGAATATAATTTAAATAATCAATGCTATTTATTTAATGTACTTGGTCCTTAAATTAAGAACAACTAGCATTATTGTAAAATTTTCAAAATCTCTTTCAAAAAAATTTAGGGCCCTAGAGTTCAATTTAATTTTTTTTTATCTCACCCGATATTTATATTATATATATTATCACTTTATAGTCTTATTATTAAAATCAATTGTCTATAATATAATAGGTACAAATAATAATTTTACATTTTTATAAGTAAAATTTGAGATCATTTTTCAATAAGTTTATTTACAATGCACAAGATGACTATAAAATAGAGTGAGTAGAAGAAATGCACTACGTATCTCAAATTAATTAACCACAGTTGTCTTACTAAATTTTCTTATTTCAAAATAGCTTTTTTTCACTATGATATCTAGCAATGTCTCATTTATTTTTGGACCACTCAACTTGTATAAATTTATATTTTTATATACATTTAAACAAAAAATCATTTTAATAGTTAAAATAATTTTCAATTATGTTTCTCTTTATGATAAATAAATATTATGTATCATTGCATTTGATCTCCGTATTTGATTTCGATTATCACAATTTTCTTTTTCAAATTTTGAATTTAAAATTTTAATTAGTATGTTGTATCTCAAAAGACAAGACAAATGATTTTTAAATAAACATATTTTAATATTTTGATAACTATTTAATACTACTATTATTACTGAATAAATTTATACGGTCTTGATGATGTTTATAGCACAATAGAGCATAGATAAAGATTTAATGTGCAGTGAATAGTTCATTCTGAGTTCCAAGGCTCTTGAGAATTGGACTAGGGGATTGGATTATCACACAGAGGGTTTATAGTAGTTCACCAGTTCGGGCGCTCAGCAAATCCACTCTCAAAGAAGTCTCTTGCTCCTGAAAAATATATTGATAAACAGAAGAATTTTACACAGATAATTTCAATAAGGCTATGATCGCTTGTCCTTCTTCCTGGGGGTTATGCCCCTTATTTATAGATGGCTCCGAGATTCGCTTGATCCATGACGTGATCCTTGTTCCTCCTTATAACGGTTGCCATTATCCTGCAATGGTTGTGGAGAGTGTTGGGTTAGTTACGACTCTTATGCCTGGATAAGCGACTATTACTATCGAGGTGATGCTTGACGGAAGCCAACTATCTTCTATGCTGCCTCCCTTGGGGTGTAGATGCAGAAAGCTGGAGGTCTGAAGTCGATATCTATAGGCAATTTAAGTGAATTGAGCTCTCGACCTAGGAGAGCATGAGTTGGGCTATCGAGTTTAACTTTAAGCATATTCAAGGCGCCATCAGGCCTCATAAAATATTTTTGCCTTAGAGCCCTTAATTAGGTTTGGTCGCCCCAGCTTAACCCTATGCTTAACCAGGCCGAACGAACAATTAGTTCTAACTTTGAACACCAAAACATTAGTTACATGGATTAGAATGGATATCAGAACATTAATCCAAGTAGGAGTAGTAGCACAAAGTACCTCATAGAGTGAAGTGTCTCGAATCTTTAGGACCCTCAACTATTAGTTGTCTTTTCAAATGGTTCTTTCCCTAATTTTTTTTTCCGATAATTAGTGATTGAAAATTTAAAAGTAATAGTAATTTTAATTGCTAACGTGTCACAATTGAAAATTAAAAAACCAAAATAAAAATTGATTCATATTTTCGCATGAATGTGTTTTTATCTTTTTTCTTCTCCAGATATGTAAATCTTGGCATCCCTTGAGGACAGGTCATGAGGGTAGTAAGATACGCATAACTTAATCCAGATGTCCCTAATCGTTTAAGAAAAAAAAAAAATCTCTCACTTGTGTTCATATTTAGAGAAAAAATGTATCCAATGAATTCCTTGCATTGAGGGGATCGCCGTTGGACAATGACCTTTGCCACCAGACAGTGAAGGGACTAGATGAATGCACCAAAGTAGCTGTCCGTGGTTTGACCCAAAAGCCTAAAACTATGTGATCTCCTTTGTGAAAGAGATGAGCAACCTCGGATTCTTGAAAAGATGGCATTGTCGATTTAGTAACCCATCGAATTCACTGCATCAATCCTCACTCCAAGAATTATGCCCTTTTTCTTGTGTATTTTGTCGCACATCGTTTGGTGAAGTCCATGTGAAATGTTCTAAAAATGTGAGTTTTATATCAAGATGTTATACTTACTATTAGAGCTTGCACCAACCTAACGTTTGAGAGGACATAATTGGATAAAGCCGGATAATACTTGGTAGGTTCCTCTTGTTTTCAATACATAACTTAAATCCACCCTAAACTCACTATTGAGTTGTGTAATAATCTTGGAATCCCAAACGAATTGAACTTGAGTTTCAAACCAATTAACATTTCAAGTTGTTTAATTAGAGTTAAGCCTCGAATTCAAAATTTTAACAATAAATAGTATTCCGATCTAATGGTTTGGGCTGAAGATAAGCTCAAGTTAAAATTAAGTTAAGGATTTTATAATCTATATTGAATGATTATTGATCTCTGAATTCGTGCAACTCATTTCAATCACGCCCCTACCTCCACCAAAGTAGATGTCCATATATGGTTTTACCCAAAAAGCCAAAACGAGTTGATCTCCTTTGTGAAAGAGATGAGGCAACCTCGGATTCTAGAAAAGTTGACATTGTTGGATTGTGGGAACAGTAAACTGTAGTAATCAAACTTAAGTGTATGCATAATATAGAAGATATTTACATCGATGGAATTGAAAAAGTAACTCTGATCAACTTTAGGAGAAAGACATCAATCCATATGCAGTGCTTTCTTTATAAAGTAAAGAGCTATTTGTCTAGCAGGGTAAAATAAAATAAAAAGGCAGTCAATTCACTGCACCAATCCTCATTCCAAGAGTTTTGTCCTCTTTCTCATGCTCACATATATACACACACGCACACACGAGTGGAAGCATGCACACATGCGTACAAACTCACGTGCTTAGAAAATACGAGAGTCATTGTTATTTAGGGCTTTAAGCAAAAACCACCGCCTAAGATCTGTTGTTCATCAACAGTTCTGAATCAGTTTGGATAAAAGCTTGTATAAGTTTGTTCTATTTATGAAAAGAACAGATACTAAATGAAGTGAGCTGAAAAATGACTTGTTCGGCTCGTCTAAGCTTGCAAGAGGAAAAAAGGGAGGTGATGATCTATCCCTTTTGTCAGTGGTCATCTTGGGTCCAACAAGCTCTGATCAACTCATTTTTCTGGCAAATATTAGGCAGCTTTGGAGTTGCCTTGACTCAACTCACAAGCAGGTATATTAAACCAATTGGACAAAAAGGTCCTGTAATGAATTCCTTATCTGGGTTATAATAATATACCAAATTAGGTCAACACAGCTTTAATCAAAATAATACTTGTTTTTGGGGTAGATAGATTAAACTTTATTCGATCAATTCCTCTCTCTCTCCCTTTGTGTGTGTGTCTCTCTTTCACACACACGCGCATGCATTAGTACACACATGTAACAAAATTACATGGATCAGGAGAAAGAGAACATAATTTCCATTCAACTAGTAATTGACACCTGAAATGGGGTAATGGAAAGTCGAGCAATATGAGACATGCGACATAGTTAAAGGACTCTAAATATATTTTGGAAAAAATAACCATGAATGCACCCTAAGTTTTATTTTGTGTCTTGTACATATGTTGCTCCAAAATCTGTTTTGGATTTACGGATGTATCTCAATTGATATAACGTTTTCAAGCGACTATTTGTAAAAGGTTCAAATGCCTTGTTTTAGGATTTCTTTGGATGAGAAATAATAAATAAACACATAGTAAAGAGAACTAATAAAAAAGGATTCATTTATTAATTCAATCAAATGAATTTCAATTACAGAAAAAGCAATGCTATGCCACATAATTTTTTGCTCAAATCAATGTAGGCGTTTGGATTAATGGGGTCCACTAACTCCACAAAATATTCAATGTGTTTGATTTTGACACATCACTTGAGACATAAGATTTGAGCAATAATTTGTATAGTATAGCTTTATCCTTATAGAAAAATTGAATAAACAACTTTGATTGCACAATAATTGCCGCTTAAAAACTAATCTAAACCTATTCCTAAAAATGTCCATATTGTAAGTCTTGTGGCGATTTGAATGTATCATGTCTTTTTCACTAAATGTCTTTTTTATAATTATTGTCTTCGACAATTTTGCTCTCATCGACAATTACCGGTTGGTAACTTCCAAATGTTTATTCTCCCTTTCAGATTCTGTCACGTGACACTTCCTTAGTGTATTCAAATTGTCAGATATCACTATACTGAATATTTGTAAAATTTAATTTTTTTTATGTCCAAACAACATAACAATATAAGCATGGGCATTGCCAACAAAGAAGGGTCCACAGAAATGTGAAAAGTTTTTCTAAGAAGAAAGAGGTGACATGATTAAAGAAGAGGGGCTGGGCTACCAATTAATGCAACCGTCCATCACATATTCCTTCTTCAATTATATATTCCTAATGGCTTCAGCAAATAATGTATCGAAAGCTAAAGCTTTAACCACAAGTGGTTCTTTATTCCATCTCATCATGCATTTGGAAGCAATGATTTGTTGCACTCGTTATTTGATATATAGGGCACGATACTACTTTGCTATTTTAACCATGACTTTAAAGATATATATTTTCATTAATGACGATAATGGGTCGTAAGATTGATATCGAATCATGTTATGTGAGAATTTAGTCAATCAATTAAGTCGGTTTGGTGGGTATTGTTAGTTTCATTAAGAATTGACATATCATGTTAAGTGTACACGTCATTTATGTCGTGTCGTGTCAAAATGTCCAACTCATACAAGTACGACTTATTTATCAAACGGATATGATAGATTAACATCATTACGACCCTCAAAACTTTTAAAGTTCAACTCATGTCTAGTATCTACTTGTAAGTTGAGTATTAAATGGACCGAATGATGTATTAGAATTGTCATTCTTAGTACTGACAACGAAAAATTAGCAATTCTATGTCAAAGGACTTCTCATGGATTTACTATGTATCATTGTCACTAATATATAAATTTTCATATGTTCTGTTAATGCACATACCAATCTGTTTTAATAAACTCGGACAACTTAGTATGATAAATCAATAAAACTCAACTTACGAATAAAGTCTCCAAATTGGACCAAAACCAGACAAGATGATGCTGGACTATTATTTTATACTATATTTCTAATGTGTTAGATCATATGTTTATAATTGACTAATTTTGTAGAGTATATTGTAAATCTCAACCTATGTCATGATCATGATGTTACGAAAATTGAAACTCCGAAAGTGTCATTGAAGAGAGAGGAGATCAAACGTCAAAGCTACATCATTTGCACTTCAAATGCGCCTTCAAATTTAGGACAAAAGTAAAGACCTAGAGACTTAAGATGATTCATTGGTTTAATAGACATAGAAAGATTAGAGTTAAAATGGAATTAGATTTTTTTCAACTAAAAGATTTTCTAAAACCGTTTTGTGTTTTTAAAAATATAGTTTGAGTCATTAGTGGACCCTTATTGAGCAACACCGTTTAGCGTCGATGAGGACAAATTTTTTGTTTGATTTTAGGCTTAAAAAAATATCAAGGCCTTGCTCTATGTTCATTAGCCTTCATTAGAGCGGTCTCTTTCTAACGTATAGAAAAAATGGGAAAGAATAAATGACGGAGGAGTAGGGAGCGTCCTTAAGGCCGCTCGAGCGGTCTATTCTCCTAGGTCGGGTTGAAATATGTTTTTCAGTGATCACCACTCTCTAATAGTACTCCCACCGTTCGAATCTCTCTTGGAATAGTAAGCTAGTTTAGCAGATATCCAAAGTTTGGTAACACCATGTTACACAAGCAATCCAAATCCTTCTATTATATTTTTTCTCGATTTTTTTTAATTATAAAATGTGCACTATTTGAGCATCCACTTGTATATAGTTTTTGCTAATCTACCATCCACAATAATTGAAGCCAGAAGTACGGAACGATCCAAATCCCTACAGTTTGACTATGATCAAATTTCATATCTAAAAGACTGATATATAGAGTACAAATGCAATAGTGAAAAAGGAATTTAATGTAAATAGACTTCAAGATCCTCCAGTTCATGATTCAATAGTGTCGATTTATGATTGATCTAAAAATTTACTGAGCAATATCACTTTTTTTTTAAACCAATCTCACATTGTTATTTTTTCTTGGTAAAATATATTTCTTATTAAGAAGAATATAATAAAAAGATTAGTATAGGGTATCAAAATCAATTATGATATCATCCTTCATCAATCACAAAGTACCAAATTAAGAATGGAAAAAATGATAGAGAAATTTCTTGAGATTCTCTAATGTACAGAATGATCATCACAACCCGCACGAGGCATCTTCATTGGATTCCTTCTTTATGTTGGCTCAGCTCAGACATAGAGATACCCACAATCTGACACCATGATCTCACCTTGTAATACTTTAACATATCATCCCCACCCCCCTCTCTCCTGTACAAAAGGTTTAGTTCTCATTTTTATTTCTCTTATTGCTGCTTCCACTCTAAAAGTTTTCTTCACAGCTTACCACCAAAGAATCTAACAGCAAGTAGCAACCATGTAGAGGCTTTTCTAGGGTGGTCAAAGTGCATTATTCTATTTAGAAAAATACAATTTGAATCTAATTTGCTAACCTAATGTATCATAGTTATTAAAATTATAATAGTTCTGAACCAATAGTGGAACTTATTGTTAATTTAACGGTAAAAACTTTAAATTGACTCCAACTTATTCTTATTTTCATTTAATATTCAATAATACTACATGTACTGCCTTTTTACACTCACCGGCCCGATGTGAGCCATTAGATTAGTGTGTTCCATTGAGTATATTAACCATTCAAAGGCTGCAATTCTGATACATCAGGTTGTAAAAATAAGATTGTGCATAAAAGTAGTGAGCACACAGTCTCAGCATGTAGAAAAAGATTAGGTCTCATTTTCAGATCAGCGTTTCTTCTGCTTAAAGTCGTCTACTAGTTTTGGCACAAAAAGAATCTGAATTATTACTGCAATTAGCAACACAGGTGGGATACCCTAACCCTCGAACTATATTCTCATCCCAATTCCAAAAGTGGCACATGGGAAGACCTACCTCTTTTTAGGAAGCTTTTTATAGCTAAGATGTATGTGAAAGCATCCCCTCTAACAATTTTTCTTATTTAGTGTGCGTGCAAGATCCTGTACAATATAAAAAACGAGAACAGATCTCTTCCTTGGTGAACTCGAGTGAGCCAGTTGAGTGACCAACCACGCTGTTTGGAACAGCTTGCGAGGTCCGGTGGTAACCTGAAACGGCAACGGGAGACCCTGGGGGAGCGGAAGAACGATCCAGTAAGGCCGAAAGAGGTTCCTGGAACAAAGAAGAATCAGTTAGAAGGGCGCCAGAGTGTTTTCTGGCGTATCCCCTCTGACGATCTAGTCAGTCTTTGAGAAAGAGAGAGGAAGGAGAAAACACTGAGTACGNTGTGCGTGCAAGATCCTGCACAATATAAAAAACGAGAACAGATCTCTCCCTTGGTGAACTCGAGTGAGCCAGTTGAGTGACCAACCACGCTGCTTGGAACAGCTTGCGAGGTCCGGTGGTAACCTGAAACGGCAACGGGAGACCCTGGGGG
Organism: Ilex paraguariensis; assembly: GCA_963454935.2. Taxonomy (NCBI): domain Eukaryota; kingdom Viridiplantae; phylum Streptophyta; class Magnoliopsida; order Aquifoliales; family Aquifoliaceae; genus Ilex; species Ilex paraguariensis. The sequence continues at coordinate 192,879 of CAUOFW020004269.1, read as the reverse complement.
AGCGGAAGAACGATCCAGTAAGGCCGAAAGAGGTTCCTGGAACAAAGAAGAATCAGTTAGAAGGGCGCCAGAGTGTTTTCTGGCGTATCCCCTCTGACGATCTAGTCAGTCTTTGAGAAAGAGAGAGGAAGGAGAAAACACTGAGTGTGTATTGTAGTAAAGAGTTTTTTGTTGCATACCCGTCTTGCCTTTTGCAAGGAGTATTTATACCTCAAAAGCTCATGATTGCTGTCAGTGTAGTCAGTAGGTGATCATTAGGTACAGGCAGTGTGCGCACTGATTCTGATGAGGAATGTCTTCTCTTCTTAACTGCTCGGGGTCCCGAGCAATCAATGCTGGGTCATCGGGATGCCGACGGTACAATGTACTCCTCTCGGGGAGGATGCAATAAATGCTCTGTATTAGGAGCATTTATTGCCTTTCATTTCCGAGCCTTACCGCATTGAATGCGGTCTCATCAAGGGAATGGTGTAATTAATAGTTTGCTTTCCCAAGTCGCGTGTCAGCAACGACATGCGGTTTTTCTGTTTTCGATGTGATATCATACGCCACACGTCCATCCCCTATTGGTTGTAACCCCTGCATTCCAGTACGTTCTGACACTAATTGTGTAAGACGAGGTCATGATGAATAGCCTAGGCTAATGACCTGTACGTCAATAGCTTATCCTGGAGTAGAGGAAACGTTCGGGACGGGGTACCTCTCGGCACCGAGGAAAGGCTCATCTCAGAACCGAGGGAGGTATGCCGACCGAGGTACCATATCAGACCGAGGCCACATGTCTGTTGTAAAACATACTGAATGCATGATCCTATATGACGAGTACCTCGGGGGCGAGGACCTTTGTGCGCGATGGTGCTTGATCTTAGCAACAGTGTTTTGATAATACCGAAGACACGTGTCTTCGTCATGGAATATTTCAGAAAAGTCTCATCACTTAGTAGTAGATAATTTATTATTGATGGGTGGGGGACACATCTTTAAATGTTAAGACGATGTTTTAAAAATGAAAAATGTTACCGGTATTTAATTTGGACACTCAATGTAAAGATATAAACAATTAAGCTATTAAATTAAATATATGTGGGTTAAATTTAAAATCGAAACTCTCAATTAATTTAATGATTATAAGGAATTAGATTCCTGAATTAAATCCTCAAACTAGAACACTATAGCGTTGATGTTTAGGAATAACACCTCTACTGAGTACCTTCTGAAGGAGCCAAACTTCTTTCAATACTTAATCTCTTGAATTTTATGGTGACAAAGTTTATTTTCAATATTGGGTTGAAATTTACAATCTAATCACATTAAGTTCAGACTCAAATATGAAAATTATGATTCAATAATAACGATTTTTAGGATTGATACTAACTTTTTAAGATCTGTCTTAAATTTTTAAATCTTATTGATTGATAATTTTGACCTTATTGTAAATTGATTTCATTCAAGGAGCATTTTAGTTATCCCCATTGATATTGACGATTCATACAAACTTAATCAACACAATCAAATGCAAAACAGGAGAACAAAGAAGTCTTAGTTCTTTCACTTTCTTGGGTTGACATAACGTACAAAAGCAGGTAGATGCAAGCTCCAATCACACACATACACAGGCTCAAATCCATCAACAAAATTTCACTCTTTCAAACTCCAAAAGTCAGTCATAAATTAAAAATGATAAAAGATAAAAAGATGAGCAAATCCAGCTAAATTAGCTCATCAGTATACCCTACACAACACACCCAAACTAAAATCAGGACCAGGAAAAGAAAACTAACATCTGCTTCTAATAGCACTCACAACAAACCTCAAATTCTCACACACAGTTTCACTCCTCAAGTAATAGAACACAAACTATATTTAAAGCATCCACAAAGATCATGACTAAAGAAAATAAAAGAAAAACTGAATCTTCTTAGTTCTTCCTCTGTGAACATTGAACACAAAATTCAAACTGGGATGTCTTGAAGTGCAAAGAAGAAGAAGAGCTCTAAATCTGGTGGAGCAAAGAAAGCAATGGGTGTTCTCTGCAATGAACAGCTTGAAACTACTCTTCTCTTCTTTGGTGCTGGAGGGCAAGTTTGAATTTCTGGTATCCGGAATCTCTCAGCTTTTGGAGTCGAACAGGCACTGGTGGGCACATCAGCACCGTTGAGATCAATGAAATCAATGGTTGATGAACTCTCGGAGCTCTTGGCTGAAGATTTTGATGGTGAAACCACTGAGATTTCTCCATTTTCCGATGGATTAAGCCTCTTCTTGAAATGGGATTTTCTTGGTTTTCTTGCACTTCTTGTCCTTGTTCTTCTTCTACCAGATGGAGCCATTTCAGACAAGAATAGAATCAAATTCTGCTAAAGTTGAAGACAGTTTTGATAGAATGCAGTCTCAACAGAAAACTTTAGTGAATTTAGCTAAAGGACCACCGACCACTAAAGGTCTAAAACACAACCACCATTTCTAGAAAACTTGGAAGATTTGCTTTATGAAACTACTGAATTTTTGACTGGAAAGTGGTAAAAGGCCAAGTAACCACCACCTCTTTGCAAACAAGCCTTTTTATAGCACAAGAAGAACTTCTGCTATGGACATCCTAGAGCTGCTCCTTTATATGTTAAAATTCCAACTGAAAACTCTCAAGGAGAGAGAATAGGGATCAAATGGCAATCTTGCAGACACCCATGTGAAATCATCAAATGTTTTTGCTAAATCAGATAATCAAACCCAACAAAAGCATTAGAACAACTACTACATATAAAGACCACAAGTATCATGTTTCCCATGAAAATCTTGAGGATCAGCCCTAAGAGAGTTTATCAGAAAGAAAAACCCACCAACTAAAAAAGGGTAGAAGCAAACCCACTTCACTACGGGTTGGTGACTCGTGTAAGGTCCTAATCAAAACCCTAGAGAGAGAGAGAGACAGAGATTTTACAGTTTGGTGATTATTAGGGTTTATATTGATGGGGATTGATTCGGGTAGTCTGCCCGCTGCCCAAGGAAAAGATAATGGTTAACAAACCTTAAATTAAGCTAATCACAGAGAGAGAGAGAGAGAATTCAAATTAGACACTTCCTTTTTTCCTTGATATTTATTTAAGCAAGTATTCAAGTTTGACTTAATTCAAACATAATTCAATTTGAGAGAGAGAGAGAATTCAAATTAGACACTTCCTTTTTTCCTTGTTATTTTATTTAATTAAGTATTCAAGTTTGACCTAATAATTCAATTTGAGTTGTGGAGCTCCAACCCCATTTCAATGAAGATCATGTCAATGACAATGATAGAACCCAACAAGCATAAATATAATTCAGTTTGTGTTACAATGTCCCTCTTTCTTGTGGTTACCATAAACAGGAATGAATCCAAGAACTAAAGTGAAATGGGAAAAGATTATGGGATGTGTGAAAGTGCAAAAAATATTAATTTAGGACTAAATTTTAGAAAACAGCAATTAAGGATGATGTAATAAATATTATATAATTCAAATAATTTTCAAACCTTTAGTATATGGTGGTAGCTCCCATCTGTCTCCCTACATCTATCATTGCCAGCCATGGCCCTCCACAAATCTACAAGTGCTTAATTAACCACTTCTGACAATTTCAATTTTATTTCAAGGAATTTAACCAAATTTTATGTTGCGTAACACATTTTCATCTCAATGTTGGAAAATAAACTTGATTTAGAAGTTATGTCCTACCATTAGATTTTTTTTTTTTTTTTTCATTGGGTGTGTGAATTTTTAAGGCATGGGAAGAAAAAATGTGCTAGTGGTATATTATTAATATAGAATGTAGTGGAAGAGTGATTTGTGAGGGTAGAGTGTTGTGGTACTAAGTAATGGAGAAAGGGCTTCTTTATACTTTAGTGGTTAATTGCTAGAGTTATTTTAATTTGAGTGTTCAAGCACAAATACTTTCTTACATTTTGTTTCTATTTCTCTTTATCTACGACAAAGTAGTATCACCGATGCTTTCTAATTATAACCCGAGTAATTTGGAGCAATTCCAACACTCACACATGATTAAAAGAATCGACTTATCATCAACCTTTTCTTTGTTGTGTCACAGTGTATAGTTCATGTATGATCAGAACTATTGTTCATGAATGAAACACACAGAGACATATCTAGTGTGTTTCAATTGAATTTTTAAGTTTTTTCGCCTTATCCAGCCATTGGACACTGATCTATTTGCCCTGGCAGCTGGCATTCAAAGCTGCAAAGGGGCTCTCTCGGATACATTTGTTCTCAAATATTTTTAATAATAAATCATTCATCATGAATTTGAGCATTACCCAATTTATATAAGTAGAACATCTATCATCGGTACGTGATGGTAAATAACCATCGAGATAAATTGAAACTAAGTGTATTAGAATGGATTTAAATTACGAATACTCGAAATTGTGTCTCTAGGGATTGTTTTGTTTGAGATCAAGTTGAGACAAGTCTATCCCCTGGGTGATTATAAATGAGAAGATTAACAAGGACTTGGGAAAAGGACATTAAGTGTTTGCTGAAATGCCTGAGTGAGGCATTTTTCAAATCATCCTCACCTGGTCAGACCTTTTAAATCTATGTTGGATACCCTCGGTTAGGGCACATATTGTCTTTAATTAAGATTTTGTAGGGCAGGTTGAGCTTTGGATACCCCCACCGCCAGGTGAACTTAATCCCCAGTCTTATTCTCAAACACGTGCACTTCACTGAATCTTTTGAATTTTGTTTTGTTTGATTTAAATAGATACCATTCTATGACCTTGTTCTGTGTGCTAATGTCCGGATAAGAATGAATTTGAATTTTTCTTACTTGCTATTCTAATCCATACATTTCACAAGAGTGGTAATTACATTTTTTCCCGCCATGTATTGATAGTGATAGGGAATCTAGTAATGTGTAATAAGTTTTACTTAAATTCATGATATCCACCGGTCAAAGTCGTTTAGTAAGTCAATCATATATAAATGATCTAAAAACAACATAATACTATACAAATTAAATCTTCAATATGCATATAAAACTCGGGAAAATTCTACGGTACCTAAAAAAAAATTTCAATACTAGTATCGTCGGGTACTACTTTGTATGATAAAATTACAATTTTAAAAGAAAGAGTTACAACTGCTCAAGAGATATCATAATCAATCACAAACACCCGTGATCGATCATGAAAAACGTTATATCAATCCCAACATTCTATAATTGATTATGAAACACACGCACACCGAAAATTTCCTTCATTCAGTCATGCACAAGACATAAAGATGCAAAACAGAGCCACTCACAACGCATAGTAAAATGTTTTTTTTTTTTTTCTCTCCAATATGGACTTCAGAATATGAGTATAGACAAGATTCATCTTTTTCCTTTTTCTTTTTCACATCTTTGTTTATGGTGCTTGATACTAAAGGGCAACTAAACTGGGGCAGGGGCAGGGGCAGGGGCAGCGCAGTGGACGAGTTTTCCCACCACTACGAATCTGGGGACATCAAAATCTATTCAATACCAGGCATTGAACATTTGGGACTTCAGACACAACCCAGAAATTTCACGAGCAGACAACCAGAATACTCCCAACAGGTACATTCCCAGGACACAAAGTAGCTCAAGTTCTTAAAGAGCAAATATGGTATATAACCTCAAGCCATAAGCACCAAAATTGTTAAAATAACATCTGGATTAACTACCCTGTGAGACCAATCTTCACAGGAACACACAATAGTTGTCACAACCACAACTATAAGCAAAATGCTTCTGAACATAATTATTACAAATGCTTTCAACACCCCTAAGAGGATTATGACAATAAAAATTCCAGAAACACAAGTTTTCCATCATAAGAATCATTAAAACAAAAAGAAAAAAGAATCAAGTTTGACACCACTAATAATAAACATATCCATCATAATGTTAACACTAGTCAAGCAGAACGAAAACAATATAGAGTTTACTCTTTATCTTGTTTTATATGTGTAGATTTTTTTTTTTTTGAGAGAGAGAGATTCACAAACAAGTAGTTGGATACCCATTCTTGATCTTATGAGAGGCAAAAAAACAAGGTACACATCTGGCTACCAATCTAACTGATGAAACCAGTAATACATTAATGATTGAACATCATCCTAAGGTATTTTCTTCTTCTATGGAGGTTAAGAAGACCGAGGTAAACCCCAAGATGAGCATAGATACAATTTCACCAAGATCAAACTAGTTTGCAATACTGATAACAAAAAAGGGCAGAAAAAAAAACTGTCAGCCAATAAAGACGGACCAACTAACACTATTTTTGAAAAGTGAGGAGAATACATTATTACATCACCAGGCAGGAAAATAACAGCTTCAAGCTGAGAAAGAAGCAGCAGCAGCAGCATCAAAAACTTCTGAGCGCGATTTTACTCAGTTTAATGTTAATTGGTCTTTTTGTACATGTTTTTAGTTTGCTATTTGATTTTCTCACTGAGAAAACCACAAAAACTACTGATCAGAAAAGGGAGTAATATATTTGTGCAAAATATATGCATGAAATTGTTATGCACAAGTCATGTCGCCAAAAATGAAGAAAGATGTCACATGCATAACGCCATATGCACAATCCACACAAAAACAAAAATAATATATATGAAAACAACAAAAGAAAAACTAAAATAATGCACAATCAATCTACTTTTTGCTGCTAAAACAACAAAAGAAGAAGTTTAAATCTTTAGACTAAGAAAAAAACTGGAAGCACTGTGCCAATCAATTCTAAGACATTAGAGATCATTGAAATGCAGAATAGCTAGAGCACATTAAGAAAAAAAAAATGTTTCACCGCCCTCTTGAAATTATTTCATTCAGTTCCTCAAGGGATGATGGGAAGAGCTCTATATAACGCCTCCCAAGTGTCATCCTATCCTTTGCCATTGCTGCTTTTGCATCCTCCACGCTAGGAAACTCCACAAATGCTTCACCTGTTGGCCTACCATCCAAATTAACTGTCATATGAATAGAGTCCTCTGGTAACTCAAAATCCTTGAAGAAGTCCACAATATCATCCTTGCAAGCGGAAAATGGCAATCCCCTCAATCGCAATACTGTTGTCTGTTCAGTCAGTTCCTTTCCCTCTTCTGGATCATATCTGTCAACAAAAACTATATTATACCCTCATGTACTCAAGTTTAAGGTTAACAATCCAAAGTCCCAGGTACTTGTCTCATAAAACATATACAGTTGAAACAAACATACGGTACACGATTCATGCATAATAAAGAGCAAAAATAAAACTTACAAGTTAAAATAATACTAAAATATTAGGTCTTCTCTTTCGCAACAAGTCACAAGTATTATCCTTACCTTGAGCAATAATCCAAACAAGCACCTGCACCTCAATAGGCGCACTATCCTCCCAGACCAGTACATAAGGTTCAAAAACAGGGGAATTTAAGTATATTAATCAACCAATGGAAAAAGAGCTAAATAAAAATAACCCGAAGAGTCAAGGCCACAACCATTTATCAAGAACCAGAACCTAAGTAAAAATAACCAGAACCGTTTATCAACCGTTTATCTTTGAAAAAATAAAGTTCTATCCCCCTTGAGAAGGACAACAAATCATGCTAACCACAGTAACATTGTGAGTATACAACAAAACAAAGGAAGATTCACATCTCCAAGCATCTTTCCCAAACGGACTCTCTTCTCCACCAACAATATTACATTCCACTAAGCAATCCACACCTTTAGAGGATAGAAGCTTGGTTGTTGGAGAGGCTACAGGAGTTGAATGCAAATGTGGCAGAAGAACTAGGGACAATCTATGTTAACCTTCTTACTATGGTTTATATGGAAGGCAAGAAACCAGTAGGGGCCTATCAACATAGGAACCCCTCTTACAAGAATGTAGTCAACCTTGCTGTAATAGCCACTGAGGAGGTGGGGCATGCTGGGAATAGGATTGTAAATCAAACAGAAGCTAGGGGAAGGGAGGCACTTGTATGGAATACCCCTAAGCAAGGATGGATAAAAAAAAAACCATGATGGTGCAAATCAGGAGAAGCAGCAAAAAGGAGCTTATTACGTTATTCCCTAAGATTCTGAGGGGAAAGTGCTAAGAGCAGAATCAGGGGTAATAACAATAAAGTCTCCGTTGGGAGCAGAAGCTTGGGCTGTTAGAAAGGCTTGTAATCTAGCAATGGAAGAAAATTTCCCCTTGGTGGTGATAGAATCCGATTCAAAGATGTTGATTGATTCTATTAATAAGGGGCCATCCCAAAGTCTGAAGGAGACTGAGGTGATTCAGGTCCATATTTGGAATTATGCTTCTCAGATACCTATGGTAGAATGGAGGGTGATTAAACGAGAAGCTAATGCTGCTGCTCATTGGATTGCTACCTAGACTGTGCAAAGAAACCTTCCCCCCACAATGGAATTTTCGTATGCCTTCTAGGCTTTTAGACATTTGTTGTAAAGCAGCTCATGTTGATGTAAGCTAAAAGCCAATCTCGTACTGTTTGAAATATATTAATGAAGATTTCTGACCCCAAAAAAATCCAAACCTTGAGAGATAAATTTCCATGGATTTTGATAAGAGCATCTACCCACTAAATTGGAGTCTCATCCATTGGTGAATGGATTCAATACTTACTTATCCAACAAAGCCATATTTCTCCACTCTATGACCAACAGCCAACCCCCTTTTAATTTTGATTTTGACACAATTTTCCACCTAATCAGGTGATCTTTTTTCCCTCCCCAATACCTTGCCCTAAAAACACCATCATCATCATGGCAACCTTTCTTAGGATCTTAAAAAGGGACACAAAATATATAGGAATACTACCTAAACACAGACTAAATCGAAGCATGCCCCTTTGGACAAACAACCTTTTTTGAACCTTCTAGTCTTTTTTGCACTCTCTAAAATGGTTTCCAGAAAAAGAAAAAAAAAAGATATATCCCCAGAGGAAGACCCAATTATTTTAAAATCCAGTCACTCACAATACACTCCAATCCCCTAGGCCCTAGCTAATCCTTCTATATTACTCCTAGGAGAATTAATTCCAACAAATCTCTTGGACAGAGTCACCTTCAATCCTGGCACTGTAATTGAAGTCCTAACAATGTATTCTAAATCCTATGTATCCTATATATACATAGGATCATCTGCAGTGTAAATGAGTAGCACAAATCATATCATTCCACACTGGAAAAACCTTCCACTAAGTCATTATCCTTCCCTCTAGACACCAAACAACTTAATCCATCAACTGCAGTGTAAAAAGAAAGGGTGAAGTTGGAACCAGGGGTCAATCCTCAAGATGCCACTGCCTTTCAAATTAATTTTTGAAAATTACTCATTACTCACCCTTCATTCTATATTCCCCTTCCACTTCATTGACCACCAAAATAATATCCAAGATTTGTTTCTTCTTCACAAGTGCACTCTGATTTCTAGAAATTGTATCCCCTAAAATATTTCTCAATCTAATGGGCAACCATTTCCCTAAAATCTTTTAAAAACTAGTACTCAATCTGATCAGCCTAAAATCATGAATTTTCCTAAAATTTTGTTTTTAAGTACCAGACAAAAAGAAAATTGCATCATACTTTATTAATTCCCAATAATCTTAAAACAAAACCACAGAAAAACCAAGCAAGCCCTAGTACTTGTCTCTACAACATTCACAGAACGCTACTCTCACTTCTTACTCCTCAAAAGGTCTTTCAAACCTTCTGATTTTTGACAACCAATAGGGATCCACTCCAAACTATATATTGACCTCAAACATTTTTCAGCCAAGTAAAGAGATTTGAACTACTTCAAGATTTCTTCCTAAACACACCTTTCATGTGTAATGCCTTTATTGGAGAGATCTAACTAAAATAAATGGAAACTTCGAGTAAGATGCTCACATTGCAAAATAGGGCACACCTTCCACTTGAACATTTTATGCACGTCATGAATTTGCTCACTAATGGTTAAAAACAATTTTGTTAAAAACCAACTGCATAAAAGACGAAGATAAAGAATTGGCTTCAGTCTAGAAAGCAGCCAAAACAAACATGATTCAAAGTATTCGTCAAGTTGTATCTAAATCAACACCTTCCAATCCAATATTGTTCCACGTTTTGTGTAAATCGTGGGTCTCACATGGCCCAGCCAAGTTGTACAAAACTTTTCCGAATAATTCTAGTCATTGTTACTAAATCGTTCATATAGTTCCGCTACACCGTGATATAACTTGAATCTTTTTCAATGTGAATTTCTTCTATGTAGCATTTTGTGCAAATCACCCAATACCATTCCATGACATCGTAACTAATGTGTGTCAGTGTCTTTCAAAAAGAGGTGTGTCCATGGTTCAAAGTATCAACCGATACTGATACTAGGCGGCGTATCCAACTCGACACCCGCTAAGACGATACTATTACTCGTATAGACCCGAGTCTCGCACCATTCAACCAAGTTGTATCTGAATCAATCCCGAGCAATGATACCTAGATCGTGGGTCGCTTTAGTACGTGGTATGGGTACATGGTACAATACTTTCTTAAGTATGCAGTACGATGGGGTACGTTTAGTTAGTACAATATTTTGGATCGCAATTTGTTTTGGAATTCTTATATCGATCGTTTTCACTACTATACAACATTATATATTACAGAACATTCATAAACACTAAGTTAGTTACAATTTATCTTATAGTTATGCTTGTTTTTCTATTATCTAAAACAATATATAATTATAAATCTATATACATGTAGTCAATTAATATGTATTTTATATTTGTGCTACATGTTCTAAAACAACTTGATTTAGGATTAATATTACAATTTGGGGCCGTCTATTTTAGTGATATGGATCGCGAACTCACCTCGTTTTCAATTAATGTATCCAGATTATATATCATTACGAGTTTAGTGAATTGTGATAACTATGATCCCGAGTCAATCTCGAGTTGTCATCATCAAATCGGTCGATATAGTTCTACGGCACCGCAATATGACATGAATCTCTCATCATGTTTAACATTTTCTTTTAAGTCGTATCGCCTTATACCGCGTCATGACCAATATGTCCCAGAGCTCTTCGAGTTGATAGTCGATATTGCGACCTTGAACCATGGGTGTGCCACCTCTAAGAAAGCCAACAAGCACAAAGAAAATAAAGGACAAACATTATTATGGGACAAATGATCAAACGTAGGTGAACTTCAAACATACTCCATGCATACACCACCAAGTTGAAGTAAGGACTCTGTTACCAACAAAAAATTGGAAACCCAAGAGATAGATGAGGGTGGCCTTAAAACAAAGAACTACAAGACTCCACTAATGGATAATGCTAATGTTGTCTATTTCAACTCAGCTCTAGACGACTCATATTCTAGCAATGATCAAGAAAACGATGAAAAAGGGGACAATGTCAAGAGGGATGAGCTAAATGGAGTCCCCACCTTAAAAATGTTAACAAAGATAAAATTCTTGGCTCTAATGTTGGAGAAAAATCGCAGACAAGGGAAAGATGGTTTATGTGAAACTGTTGGGCAATCAACCAGATACAAAAAATGATCTGCACCTTAGCCATTAATTTTCGAGGCTATCTGTATACACAAAAAAAAAAAGTGAAGGCACTATAAGACGATGGATTTATAATGGATCACTAAATATTTTTGAGATGGGAATCAATTTTCAAAATATTAGAAGCAACGAAAAACACAATAACTATTTGAGTCAAACTATCTAAGCTTTTCGTATGATCCTACAATGAGAAATCACTTTAATAGAACACCAACCCGTTACGAAAACCAATTATAGTGGATACCCAAGGCTGTTGTAAGAGAGGAAGGAAAGTTTGAACAAGTCTATCTTGAACCAACATAAAAAAAATTCCTCATCTCCAAATATGAAGCGAATGGAAATAAATACGTAGTTGAATACGATGGTGCACTCAATATGCTTCAACTGTGGATGAGTCATACAAACTGAGAGACATAGCCCAGCAACTAAGATGTTCTAAAAAATAAAATAAAACAGTTGCATATTCGAGAGGCCAGTCAAGGGCTAGTACTAACTGACATAGAGACAAAACTAAGATGAGCCCACCCAAGCCAAGTATGGTTTAAGGTCGTGATATAGGTCATCAACTCGATGGCACTAAGGCCCATCGTTCTTGGAATAACATCAAGTGATATGCATTAAATGATAGACAAAAGAACAAATTGGACATGATGAGAGATTCAGACCATAATGTGGGGTCACAAAACATCATCAGGTGACACGCCACAAGCAAATGACAATGATTCGACCAACTTATCCAAGTTGACCAAAATGTTTTTGGGCCTATGACTTGAGTGAGCCTCATAGTCCACACAAAACATGGAAATGATATGAGAAATGAGCGGGTCAAGTTGAAGTGCAGCAAACTCGACCCATTATTTGAACCTTGAACCAAACAAAAAACTCTACTGACAACATTAGCCCAATATCTAATGCAGAGGAACTATATGAAACGTTTATACAGGCCCCAAGGAGGACTAGAAGGCCCTATCTCCAAAAANGAGGCTATCTGTATACACAAAAAAAAAAAGTGAAGGCACTATAAGACGATGGATTTATAATGGATCACTAAATATTTTTGAGATGGGAATCAATTTTCAAAATATTAGAAGCAACGAAAAACACAATAACTATTTGAGTCAAACTATCTAAGCTTTTCGTATGATCCTACAATGAGAAATCACTTTAATAGAACACCAACCCGTTACGAAAACCAATTATAGTGGATACCCAAGGCTGTTGTAAGAGAGGAAGGAAAGTTTGAACAAGTCTATCTTGAACCAACATAAAAAAAATTCCTCATCTCCAAATATGAAGCGAATGGAAATAAATACGTAGTTGAATACGATGGTGCACTCAATATGCTTCAACTGTGGATGAGTCATACAAACTGAGAGACATAGCCCAGCAACTAAGATGTTCTAAAAAATAAAATAAAACAGTTGCATATTCGAGAGGCCAGTCAAGGGCTAGTACTAACTGACATAGAGACAAAACTAAGATGAGCCCACCCAAGCCAAGTATGGTTTAAGGTCGTGATATAGGTCATCAACTCGATGGCACTAAGGCCCATCGTTCTTGGAATAACATCAAGTGATATGCATTAAATGATAGACAAAAGAACAAATTGGACATGATGAGAGATTCAGACCATAATGTGGGGTCACAAAACATCATCAGGTGACACGCCACAAGCAAATGACAATGATTCGACCAACTTATCCAAGTTGACCAAAATGTTTTTGGGCCTATGACTTGAGTGAGCCTCATAGTCCACACAAAACATGGAAATGATATGAGAAATGAGCGGGTCAAGTTGAAGTGCAGCAAACTCGACCCATTATTTGAACCTTGAACCAAACAAAAAACTCTACTGACAACATTAGCCCAATATCTAATGCAGAGGAACTATATGAAACGTTTATACAGGCCCCAAGGAGGACTAGAAGGCCCTATCTCCAAAAAAAGTAAACCATAGATTACAAAACCTAAACAATTTCAAGCCCGAGAAGGAGTGCAGGATAATGAAAGCCAAACCATACTACAACATGAGACCCAGATCTAGCAAAGATGAAAAAAGCACTATCTCCGGGAAAAACGCAATGTAGGAAACAATAGCTGATAGACACAAGTCTAATGTTACTTGGATCGTAGGTCGATGCAATATGTAGTACAAGTACAATAATTTCTCTGATACGTGGTACAATAAGTTTTCTGGTACGTGATATAATGAGAGTAGGCTTAGATACAATATTTAGGGTCATGGTTTGTTTTGGTACTTTTATCTAGATCACTTTCACTCTTGCAAGAAATTTTATCTATACAATAAGGGATAAGCCATTTCAAATCCCCTAAAACATAAACTTATCTTAAAGCTTTTCGCAGTTCAGATCGTTTAAAAATTAATATGAGTATATCTAATTGCTGAAATTCACTCTTCAAATTTTTTTCCACCCAAAACTTTATAAATTAAACATCCTCTTAATCAAGTATTTTTCTCTCTCGCAACCTTTCTCACACACCGCTTCTCTTTCCTCCCTCCCCCCAGTCACGCCCTAATTTGCTCCTCTTCTCTAATTTTTTCTCTTCCCCTCCTTGTGCTCCTACCCTTCTCTCTCAACCTTTCTCACATTTTGTTTCTCTCTCCTCCTTCCCCATTCACGCCCTAATTTCCTCCCCTTCTTTGTTTTTCTCTTCCCCTCCCCCTGTTCTCCTACCACTCTCGCTCCCCTTCCCCTTCCCCTTCCCTTTCTTCTTCCCCTTGCTCCCTCTAGATTCTCCAAACGACGACCAGCAAGCCAACACTAGTTCAAATCCAAGTGTCCTCTTATTACATCACTCTCCACCTCTCTGTTATCTCTTTGTTACCCTTTCTCTAGCGTGCACACACCAAAACTACACAACCACTAAAACTACCAATTGTCACCACCACCAAGGAACTAAATGTTGTTTCTAAACGTCTGAAATATTTCTATTTCCATAGAAACCGAAACAAATCATTGATTGAATATCAAAATTCCTATGTTTAAAGATGTTTCGAGGTGCTTCGTTAGGTTTTGAGGAGTTTCAATCTGCTTCGACAAATGTTGCAAAAATAAATTTTTAAATTTTTCTTTATTTCCATCTTGTTTCCAAAATATTTTTAAAATATTATCGAAACCTTTCCCTTTTTAAGTTCACCAAAACTATGCACCAAAACAAAATTTTGATCCTTGACCACTACTACACAGACATTGTCGGGTACATCTCCCTCCCACTCCCTCTCCCAATCGCATGCACAAACACACAAAACAAGAGTTATTACCACCAAGGAGAATTTCTCTGGTTTTGCTCCTCTACCCAAAAACGCCCCCTCCTCAAAAAATGTCTCTTTCCTCCACCCACCACATATTTCACGAAATTTCTCAATGACACCCAACCCTCAGATGCCAACTGACATCTATGATTACGTAATGGCGAATGTTTTCTACTATGTACAAAGAATTACTATTAATCAAAACAATCCTCTGATGCCACCAACGTCTCTATCTCTCTTTATCTATCCCCTCTACAATGACAAAACCCTCAAACTACCAGTGATTGGTGAAATGGGATCGAACCCTAAACCACACTCATCAACCACAACCCCACCCATTAACCCCAAGCCAATCAAATTGGTATTTCCCACCGCCTCCACCCCTTTTTATGAGATTGGTATTTCTATAGGATTTTCATGGGCGTGGTTCTAATAAAAAATTTATGGGGTCATTTGGAAAGTATGAATCCGGCACACTGTCACTAATTAGAGTTTTTGATTTTGTGGTGCATATGGTGTATCGGTGCTTCCAAGTTGTTTGACGAAATGCTTATTACAAATATCATGGACTCATTGGAAGGAAATTGAGTCTTGAATTAGAGGTGTTGTGCTCTGACCCATTTTTTTTAATCTTCAGTTCGTTAGGCCTAAATTGGTGTATAGATTTTTAGTGGTTGTGATGTTGTCCTACCTACTTGCTCAACTTAATGTCATGCAATAGTTGTTTTTTTTTTTTGGCATGCACCCAGTCACATTACCAATGTCATGTAATATGTTGTGGTTTTCCATAGTTTGCACTTAGATGTTTAGATACTACTTAGGTGATGAGAATGTTACATAGAGAATTAGCTTTAAGCTGCCATGTTATTTGGGTTAGATAATCTCTCATAAATGAATTATCAAAACATGCTTACAAGGAAAAAGAAGTTACCTGGTAAACATCCTTTATGCTCTGTTTTTTTTTTCTTTTCAACTGACACAACACTTAAATACTTAATAATTTTTGTTATCTCTAAATATTTAATTAGCTCACTTTGTTTTGCCTTGTCACTATTATTTTTCAGTCTCGACCAAGTTGAAGCTATAACTATATTTTGTAGTTCTTTTTAGGTATTTAGTATTTTGGATACATTATTTGTATAATGTGATAAAAAAATAAAAGCCATAAAATTTTTGTATTATACAATTCCTTCAGGCACACATAATTGCTAGTATACTATAAATGGATACACATATAGCCAATTATGAAGAGAAAATCAATCACAACAACTCAAAGTATAAATTTAAAGATTATTAAAATAAAGAAATAAGCCACCAAAGACTCATTAGAGCTTTGGATTAATACAGAGTTAAAATTTTAATTTCCCAAAATAAAATTGAAAAAACTTATAGAATGTTTTGACTGTTTTACTACAAGTGTGATTTCTGGTCAATAACTATTAATGTGTTGAATTAATATAATAAAGAAGGATGTTTTTTGACTTTTCACCCAAACAAAGTCCTTGATAACAAGGTCACTTTACGTGCTAACTAGTTGTAACAATTACAAAAGAGAAGTCTATAGCACCAATTGTACCAGTTACCGAAAGGAAGTCTTCACACAGTCTTAGATGGAAATAGTGCCTTCCTCAAACCCTTCTTTTTAATTTTCCTTCTTCTGGACGGATTCCTTAAACCCTTCCCAAAGAATTGAAAGTAACGAGACAGAAACCCTAAGCCGAGACAAAATATATAAACCAATCCATTCATAGGAAACGATTATGGATTGAAATGGAGTTACAATTGCTCATTAAGGAAGAGAGGGTAGAGAGTATTAATTCGATGCAAGAAGTTGATCGATCGGATTTCAGATGAAATTGTATTGGTTATCTCTTAATTTTTTTCATTCATCCCCTTTTCTAATCTCCTCTACAATTTCTATATTATGGAAGAAGTTGGTGTTTGATTTGGGGTTAGGGTTTTGATTTGCGTATTGGGTTTTGATTTGGAGATAGTATTGAAATTGTGGGCAAACTATTTGCAAATTCAGGTCACGAACGTACCTTTGGAGTCGTGCAACCCACACCGGGGGTCGAAGGGTCAAGAGCAAATTTTGATAACCCCAATGATACACCCCCACTCAACCCCACCACAATTTCAAACCATAATGAATTTGATTGGCATAATGGAAAATAGGAATATTTGGTCATTCAAGAGACGATTTATCATTATTGATGATAATTAATTCTTTAAGAGGTTTATCTAATAGATTCGCAATATAACTAGGAAGACATTTCAAATACCACACATGGGTTACTAAGGCATGCGAGTTTGATGTATGCAATAGGTTGCAGAAAAAATCATCACACTGTAAGATCCTAACCACCCAAATCCATGAACCTTCGAAACAATCAAATAAGGAAGACCATATAAGCCCTGATCACTGATCAGTTAACAAGGAAGAATGGCGTAAGTGCCTACCTACATTTCCCACTTCCACATTCAGCCAGATAATCTTTTGGTACAGGAGGACTTCAATTGGTTGAGGAAAGTCAATTGGATCATTTAAGATTTATAAATTGTTGTAGATCTCAGAAAATTGCAAGAAGCATAATCCAGCTCCCACACTCTTACTGTAGTATCAATAGCTTTTTAGGAAGAGAACCAACTGCAAGTCTACAAGCAATTATGGTCCTGGGTTGGACAAATAGTCATTAACTTCCGGGCTTCCATCCTTGAAGATTCTCACCTGGAAATTATAGTGATGCTACGAACACCAACTTCAGAATGAATAGTTGAACTATATTGAATGAATGAACTGGAAATGGCGGTTTGGCTGGAGACCAACGCCAAAGGCCCAGAGTTCAAGAATGGGGAATTTCTTCAATCGATTCAAGCTAATGAGTAGCGATAGTAGAACTACTACGAAGAAAAGAAGGAATATGGCTAACCCAGAACATGCATAGAGTTAAGAACCTAGCAGCTACAGCTCATCCAGTAAGGAATAATAAATAAACTAAGTCCAATAAGAGACAGCTTCAGCCACTCTTGCCTGATTATGCAAACCAATTAGAAAGCAAAAGAGGCCTAAACAAGGACAAATGTGTCAAATAGATCTAGGTTAAATGGTTCTCATAATCTCATTTGACATATGTAAACAAAAGAAATGGACTGGAAAAAATTTGAGAAACTAGACAGGGCAACAGCTTTGCTGAATCAAGACTACAGTAGCCCAATGCAACAGTCAGAAGTCTTCTTAGAACCCTCTTCTGGTACAACTCTCAGGTACAATACACATGCCTAAACTAAATCAATTAGATTGGAAGGAGCCTGAATGATACACCCAGTGTTCAAGGACTTGATAGTTGATAGCTAACAACTGGGAGAATGCAAATTAATCCCTCTATGAAGCAATCAGGTTTTTCACATCATAACCATCAAAGACAATATTTGAGATAATCAAGAACAAGAATGGCAGTACAATACACATGCCTAAACTAAATCAATTAGATTGGAAGGATCATTCTAGGACTTGATAGTTGATAGCTAACATCGGGGCGGGGAGAATTCTAATGAATCCCTCTCTGAAGCCACCAGGTCTTTCAAATCATAATCACCAACGAAAATATTTGAGATAATCATGAACCAGAATGGAAGCTGGACATCAGATCATGATGAAATTTAAAATATTGCCCTCAGCCACTCTAGAGAACAATACACACGAGATAAGGACCGAGTTGAACTTAATGTTGTACTTGCCCACTAAATCACTAATAGCCAGAGGACTGTACTAACTCAGGTATACTGACTCAAATCTTAAAATTTCGAATGCAGTTTTTAACATTAAATCTTACAAAGCCCCTGGTCAAGATGGTTTGCAAATCATTTTCTATGAAAAACACTAAAACATCAGGTGCACATGCGCCTATAATATGGTGAATCAAATTTTCAATGTTTTTTTTTTCTTTTGGTGGACACACCTAGACAAAATTGTTTTATCCCCGGAAGACATATCTTTGACACTGTGAGGGCAAATAGTGAGTCTGGTGGAATGGTATTAAATATATCTTGCAAAAGCACAAACTCAGCTGGAATCGCAATATCACCCAAATGTTAAGAAAAATCAGAATAGCATAAGAAAAGAAATAATAGTCACCGGCCCCTCGAAATTGCTTCCTCCAACTCCTCAGGTGTTGAAGGGAAAAGCTCTATATAGCGACTCCCCAGGGTCATCCTATCCTTAGCCATTGCAGCTCTTGAATCTTCAGCACTTGCAAACTCCACAAATGCTTCCCCAGTTGGCCTTCCCCCTGAAGTAGCGGTAATGTGAATCGAGTCTTCTGAGAAAACAAAATCTTGAAAAAAATCCATAATATCTTCCTTGTTAGCTGAGAATGGCAATCCCCTCAATCGCAATACTCCGGTGTGTTCAGCTAAATCCTTCCCCTCATCAGAGGACTTGGCTCTTGGGACACCCCGGCGAGGTGAACCACCACCACCTCGAGCATCTAACACTTCATTTGCTATTGCCTTATAATACTCCTGCCTCTTGCTTCTGAAAACCTCAACATATCTCCTGCCAATATTCTGCCTATTCCTCTGAAGGGCAAAATCAACTTGAAGAGGATACCCCAAAACACAATAAGCTTCCCCGGTGAACTTGCCGCCTTGGTGGACAAAGAGAACATCAACTATGTCCAGGCCATGGAAGAACTCACCAATATCAACTTCTGAGCAATCAAAGGGAAGGCCACGAAGGCGAACTACAGGGAAAGGTGGAGGCTGACCAATATAAGAGTAAGGTGGAGGAGGCAAGAGAGTTGGTGTTGGATGTGGAGGATTGAACATATCACTTGAACCTGGAGAAGACCCATAATATGAAGAACTCTGATCAAGCAACCTCTGCCTTTTCAGACCCATTTCACGCCCATCACCACTGTCCACATATTTCCTTCATTCACATTTCCAGGCCAAATCAAACACATACCATATTAAACATGTCAGTAATTCAGAAACCACCAAAACATGTCCTTTTTAATAAATAAATAAAAAAATAAACCCAGAAATATGGAGAACATGTGCGGCACCAATCCAAGCCAAGCCACAAACATTTTGCTATTTATCAAGCTTAAAAAACTTATAAATCTACTTTGAATGATTCACTTGGTCCCAAGCCCATATCAACTCCCAAATCGAAGAGATTCAGAAAATAAGCAGACAAAAAAAAAGAATATGAAATAGAATCTTTAACCCAGCAAACCAATAAATAAATAAACCTAAATAAATGCAAAAACTGAAAACCCAAAACCATTGAAAAAATAAATCGAGTACGAGAACAGCATCTTACCCTCTGTAGAACATCTTCTTCTTCTACCTCTCTCACTGTCTTTATCAATTTTCCCACTTTCTAGGCTTTTCAAAATGCAGAGAGTAGGGCGTATCAAAGAGGGGAGCTAGAAGTCGAAGGGCCCTTTGTTTGTCTTTATATCAATCGAAGAGAAGGTGAAGGTGAAGTTGAACGAAGGAGTTTATTTGGTAATTGACATACACCTCAATACGACATCGTTCTTCTCAAGGATTCCCTAACATTTAACTTAACTACGCGGACGGCCCTTCACATTTTAAAAATTATTATAAGACTCCTCGGCAACTGAAATTTTATAACACTTAGACCCTCTCTAGGTTACGGACGTTACTATGACTAACTATAAATGTTCATTCAGCCACAAAAATTTTAAATAACCATGTCCGTGTATCAAATTGGTTTTCTAATTGTGTGAAATTGGTTATGCTTTTGTCAAGGAATTACGCAATTGCATGATAAACAAATTAAACACTTTTTCTCTCTTCATTCTATTTCTTCTACTGTATAGCACCACCCATCATTGCCACCTCTGCCTCCTGCCACCATTCGCTTAGCTCACCAAAATTCACACAACAACTACATTACAAAATCATAAGTAAAAATTATATTTGTGATTAACATGGAAATTGAAAATCATAATGGAATTGTGAAACGATTGCCTTGCCATGAACACCATGAAAGGAATAACCTCCACCACTCACCCAATCACCAAAACACAACTTTTGCCAAACCTCGTCCATTGAAATTTAAAACAACACACAAACAATTTCAATGTCCACACAAACCCACACACAGGTGATAAGTAAAGGATGTGAAGTGCTATGGAGTGGATGTTGGTGGTAGGCAAGTGCACAACTTAATGGTGGGCGATCTAATGTGCCTCGATGAATTAGTTTCTCTGATGTTTCGATTGATAAAGAATTGATTCCAAACCACAATGCTAGCAGATGGCGCGTCTTCGCTTTGATTTTTATTAGTGAAACCTACCAGTTTTGAGATTTTGGTTTTTAAAAAGTGTGTGTGTGTGTGTATGTGTGTGTGTGTGTGTGAGAGAGAGAGAGAGAGAGAGAGAGAAAGATGGAGAGAGAGGTCATTGGCAGAGTAGGTAAATTTACTGGTTGGTGACGAAGTCGAAACTGCAGAATTTGTTGTAAACATGACAATCTAGATTTTTGAAACTTTGGTGTGTTGGTTTGTTGTGGTGCATTTTCTTTCAGAGATGGGAGAAAGAGAGGTGGCAAGGGGGAGTGAGGTGAGGATCTAGATGGGAGGGATGCTTGGAGGTGTGGTTGTGTAATGAAAGGAGTTGGAAGTGACATTGAGTGAATGGTGGTGGTAAGCGAAGGGGAGAAGGAGAGAGCCTCCGGATTTGGGGGTTGTAAGACTGATAGAAGGGTGGTAAGTAGAGGTAGGGGTTAGGAGAACCACTAGAACCACCGACAATGAGGTAGATGGTGGCAATGGGAGGAGGGGATGGGGGAGGTGGGTGTTGGTGCGCATGTGAAACCCCATAAAATAAATAAATATGGATAATATTATTTTAAGAATACTTCTAAAATGATAAAAATGATAAAAATTTTGAATCATTGTTGAAAGAATGAACATGAAGTTTGAGTTTCGTACATATTGACTTTCAAGTCAAATATAATTTCGAAGGCGTTTAAACTTGAGAATGGTGAATAGATAAGTTTCTAATATTTTTAGATCAAATAATATCACCATTGAATCCAAAAGGTTAAAAAACCTTAAGATATGTGGTATGAGGTGTAGTAGAAGTTTAAAGGTGTTTCAAGATTAAAAAATATATTAAAGAGAATTCGGGTTAGAAAGAATTTGAGACTATCTCAATAATTTGGTCATAATTTTTTACCCCGATGTTCAATTGACTTTTTTCTTGCGGCATTAAAAATTAAACTTCAAGATCTATAAAAGTGTGTGTTTATAGAATTTGCGTGAATCAACTTCTAATTAAGTCAAAATCGAGTCAAACATCTTGGATAGAAAGTCACTAGTGTCTAAATGCCCACAGAACCATCCGGACACCAGTCCAAAAATGAAACTATGCATCTGCTCAGAATAAAGGAGAAACATCAAGTTGGAACTATCCAAACGCCTTCCCCACCATTCGGACGCCTCTCTAAAAACAACACCGATCAGTTTTTAGGGTTTACTCCGTTCTTGACACTATAAATATCCTAGGGCCACATTTTAGGGTTTATATACATAATTTTTCAACCTTAAGAAGGATAATAGAGTTTGGATAAGGCAAAGTGGAGAAACAAACTAGATCTTGGAAGATTAACGCGTAATAATCACATCAAAATGTGTTACGATCAATAATTTGTAGATTAAGGTAAGGTTTCTTTCTCCAATCTATTTATTGAGGATTAGGGTTATGTATGTATATCTTTTTTTATTCCTATTCCAATATATAATGATTTTACATTCTTTTGATTATATGATTCGTTTCTTTAAAAAATTACATGATTTACATCCAAAATTATAGGTACTTGACAAAAAACCCTAGATCTTGATTATAGTCAACTTGAATACATATTTTTACCATCTCTTGCATTTTAATTGAATTGATCTTTCTATTTTGGGAATCGTAAAATTATGAATTGTAGTATATGTGAATTTTATTAAAAAAAAGTATTATTATTATATCTTGTAAGGACGAATGTAATGAACATGAAACATGAGTTACACTCGACTGTATATCATAGAGTACTTAGATGTGTTTTTTACTTTGAGGGGTTTGAAGATTTTTTATCACTCGTAGTGGAGTTGTTTGATTACTTGGGAGGTTCCAAGAATTCGTACTATTTGCTCTCGGGGATCAATGTTAGGGGCTAGTATACTATTCCTGAGAAGGTTCCGTTAATGTCGATGCATCGGTATATACACTTTCTAAAATGGTGTATTCTTGCGAGGATTCAGTAAATGATTGTGTGTGTTGGGGGGGGGGCTATGATATATTCGATGTTACACACCGACTCGACCCGAGCATGCGACAAGTGTTACTTCAATCCACAGAACATTATAATAACATGAAAGAGTAATAGCAGAACAACCCACAATAGACAAACTATAGATCTCTTTATAAGCATGAGCATATCTTACATACTCTTCTCAAACTATGACATAATACTCGTCAGATAAGTACATTATACACATAAGGTTCGCTTTTATTCTATTTACATGCTCTCGGTTATATTTCCTAAACTATACAAGTTTCTTAGTTGTCCACTATAAACAGATCTTCCCGCCTTTACACATTTGAAAAGGGGAAAATAACGTAGGATGAGCATCAACAACTTAGTAGAGCAACTCATTTCCAAATAAACGAGTTTGAAAATACACAGTTTAGCATGATTGGATAACAGAAAAACGAGCATTTGATATACATATACAGATAAAAATGTCATTTCATGTAAACAGAATCATTTAAGTAAAAATTGACAGTAAATGAGAGTTTAGAAACATCTTGTAAAATACTCCATAGGAAAAAAGAATTTGTCTATTTGAACAAATACATCCTCAACTATTCCCCTAGGAATTTTAATAGAACGGTCTGTCAACTGAAGTATGATATAGGTAGGGTTGAGTTCGCACAATCCTAACTGCTGGTAGATAGAGTAAGGGAGTAAGTTGACACTAACTCCCAGATCAAGTAAAGTTTGCTCAATCTCAAAGTTTCCTATGACACAAGATACACCCTAGGTCCTTAAACTTGGGTGGAGTCTTGCGTTGAATTAGACCACTCAAGGTCAATACGAACATACAATCCAATGTTTTGAGGGACTAGAACCCCCAAGTAAGATACATTCTCTAGTCAAAGTTCAGCACCCAAGTCCGAAAACTAACTAGACCATCCAAGCATTTACGAACTCAATGAGTACCATCTATGGCATCAAACTGGAACGTAAATCCTCTACCACTCGACCTGTGTGCACTTATGTTTAGTTTAAAATGATTATGGTATCTCATTTTTATATAGACAAATCGATCATTTTGGACAATTGTGCGTTATCGCACTCAAAACCCTAATTCGGATTCGTAATTCCACCCAAAGTTTACATACACAATCATATAATTTAAAACATGCTAAACATTCATAAATAATGTAAGGAATAATTTAAAAATAAATTATAAATGTTTCTTCTAATCCAAAATTGAGAAACCATATCAGTCTCGATATTTTGATCTGAAATAGTCAAAAATAAAATGATATTATTTTTTGATAAAATTTCATAAAGATACTTAATTAACATACCTAAGAATGAATATAAAGTTTATTTGGTGAAAATCACCCAACAACTAAGTCAAATCGACCCCTAGAGGGCAAATTAGATATTTTACACCATATATTGATTCGGGTATCGGATTAACCTCAAATTTTACCAGTACCTCCGCACGGATGACGTTACAGAATTTTTGGCACCAGCCAGAGATACAACAGACATTGGACGCGCCCTCACGTGCCATCGAGGTGTCCAACAGTCCTCTAGTCCACTTCATCTTCAACCACCCCTCTTCTCACTCCCCAGTACATCTTTAGACTTATTTTTAAAGCCTAAACACTCACCACATGACCCTCTTTAGAGTCTCATAGGTGAGGCACTTCGAATCAAACTCCAAACTATCCAAAAATTAAACCAAAGTTTAGAAAAAAAAAACTTAGATTTTACAAATAATGGATAGACTTGCAACGTCTTTTTTCACCCACCAAACGAACTCTAATTCATTTCTAAGGTCACTGATGGATTCCTAGAGCCCATTTTAGTCTAGATCAATATTCCTTACATTTTAAAAATACAAGATTCAAAACTTTAAATTTCCAAGAACTCAAACTTTAACATTTAACTTCTCCTTCCTCAAAGCACGAGCACCCTTCAAAGTACCACCAAACTTCAAAGCAAACATCTAGCAATCATTTCCAAACTCAAAATTAAACCAAAACTTAGTAAAAATTTAGACCTGTTTCAAAACCCTTTAAAGCCCAAAATTTTAAAACATTAATTCATGCTTATACGATATATAAAACACTATTTAAACACTAAAAATGGACTCCTAGGGTCCTAATTAGATAATAAAGATACCCTTGTAGCTCAAATTAGTCTCTCTCAAAGTTTTGTTCTTCACACTTTCTCTCTCTCTTTTATTTCTCTCTCTACAAACGACTTCTGCCTATTCCAGGGCTAAGATGAAGACTTCAACATCTACTCAACCCTTCTGGAGGCTTGGAGAAGAATGGAGCCTCCTGCTGTAACCAGGCAACAACCTGGATATAAAAACCATTCAATAACATTTTTTGTAATTATTTCAAAATTCGAAATTAATTTTTAAATATATTTTTTATTTTTTTTTACAATCATATACATATTAAAACATGTCCTAGAAAAATATTCACCTAATTTTTAAAATAAGAAAAAATTAATTTTGTCTTTGAATCTAATGTTTCATATCATTGATTCCCTGATTCACGTTTAACTTATCATACTAGATCTACACTTCGGCTTCCTCTCACCTCACTAGTCCAGTTCCTACCCTATTTAAACATTTTAATCAACATTAAAACACCCACACACACACTCTAACGATCCTCTAACCATAGTCCAATTCTTCGGCATTTGAACCCTAATCACACACACCCAAATTCTGATCCGATTCTTAGTCTCCAAATACCAAGTTATTACATTTGATGTGTGGATTTATACTAGTCTACCTACGTACATGAGATATACTTGTTATGATTATCTATGATATTGAGAATGAGTTTGACTCTTTTATGAATGCTTTTGCTTACACATCAAAACTTGAGATCGTTATTAATTGTCATATATGTTTTCTTCAAAAGTTAAATATGCCTATTTTATAAAGTGAAACTAACCTGTTTTTTTATCATAAACATTTGTCTAGGTTTAAGAGAGTTTCTCTATTTGGTTGTTTGCTCACTCATTCCTTATATTTTTAAAATTTTGGTATCGAAGATGATACTAATTTAGGTGAGCCTGAGAATTATGAGATTGAATCGGACCAAGGGTGGATCCAACTTGGGAGGCATGATTAGTTGTTATTAGTTTCTATTTTAAAGTTGTGGATGTTGAAATTGTTGTTTATGTTTTATGTCTAGTGATTTGAGATTATCGTTTTTATTTAAGGGTTTGTTGAATGTTAAGGTTTGAGATGTAACCTTGGATGGTTGAATTATGTTACTTTGGGATTTCCTTATACTTAGATAATGAATTGTAATTTTTTTTTTTATTAAATTTCATGGTGTTTATTTATGCTCTCATAATTTGATGATTAATAGCTAGTTCAAGCTTATTTGTGAAAATTGGGATATGACAGTGCAAGTCAAAGGGAAAGAAAGAATGTTTCTAGGTGTTGAGTCAGGTCCAGTTTGAGCTATTTGTGTGTAACTGAGTAGGAGTATGATTCATCTTTATTTATTTAATTTTGAGTAGAGATTGAGCAACGTCGGAGGTCTCCAGTCCTTACCTTTTTTTGTACTCAAATTTAAATTTGTGTAAAAATGGTCTAAAATGTTTCTCCAATGCTAGACTTATACTTATACCAAATGAAGGAAACCCCTTTTTTAAAGTCAAACCAAGGTAGACTCGAATCCATATCCAAATTTATATTCTATTCTCCTTTAAATTTAGATTTGTTTTCATTTAAATTTAAATTTGTCTTCGTTTAAATTTAAGTTTTTACATTAGAGAGGTTTATACCAAATAATATTTTTTGCCCTTTTTTTATTCAAATTTGAATAAGGATTGGAGTATTCATTGGAGATCTCCAATGAAGACTCAAATATTTACTCAAATTTGAGTAAAAAGCTTGATTTAATACACACTACTCTAATGGAGAAACTTAAATATTTACTAAAATCTTTTAAAATTTTCTCATATTGTCTCAAAAGCTCATCAACAATGGTAGAAAAAAAATCCTAAATTGTTGAAAATCAATGAAGGAGATTCTACTAGTTGCACAAAAATCTCACATACTCGGGCCTTCAATGAAGGGAATTCTACTAGTTGCACAAAAGTCCTAATGGGACATTTTTCAGACACTCTAAGATAACGACACGTGTACTCGGAATCAAAGAAATACTCTCTGCTATGATCACGACACGCGCTCGCTCGTCGGATCATGATCCCTCTTCCCCCGAGGAGGGTACTATGCACAAGGGTCTACGACGCCGGTATGCACGGGGGCGACACGTATTCCTTGGTCGAATTTGGGGGGTACATCGGCCCCTAACCGTACTAGGCCCTCGGCACTGAGGTGTATCTAGTATATCGGCGTTTCTGTTCCTGCAGGGTTATTGATAGACAGATCATCAGCCTGAGCTAGGCTAGATTAGCCATCATGGCCTGATCTTACCTAGATGGTGTCAGGACGCATAGAAAAGTAGAAGACTCAACCAAAGGGGAGCTGGCACGTGACGTACTGTGTCAAATTAGAGGAAAAAAGATCAGAATGCCCTTGCTGACACACGACTTGGGAAAACAAGTATTTAATGCACCTTTCCCTTGATGAGACAGCATTTAATGCGTGAAGACCCGAAAGTGAAAGACAATGAATGTTCCTGTGACTGAGCATTTAATATATCCCTATCGAGTGAAGGTCATTAAACACTCAACAGACCGAGGGTGATTCATTGGTTGCTCGGGGTCCCAGCAGTTAAGGAAGAGGTTTTTTCTCCTAAAAATCAGTGCGCACGTTACCCACCTCTAATGATCACCTACTGACCATACTGACAACAATCATGAGTTTTTAAGGTATAAATACTCCTCACAAAACGCATGACGAGGTACGTAAAAACCTTTTTTGCAAACCTATACACAGTATTTTCTTCCTCCCCTCTCTCAAAGAACTGACTTGATCGTCAGAGGGGATACGCCGAAAAACACTCCGGCACCCTCCTAACTCATTTTTTTCTGTTCCAGGAATCTCCCTTAGCCTTACAGNTTGCACAAAAGTCCTAATGGGACATTTTTCAGACACTCTAAGATAACGACACGTGTACTCGGAATCAAAGAAATACTCTCTGCTATGATCACGACACGCGCTCGCTCGTCGGATCATGATCCCTCTTCCCCCGAGGAGGGTACTATGCACAAGGGTCTACGACGCCGGTATGCACGGGGGCGACACGTATTCCTTGGTCGAATTTGGGGGGTACATCGGCCCCTAACCGTACTAGGCCCTCGGCACTGAGGTGTATCTAGTATATCGGCGTTTCTGTTCCTGCAGGGTTATTGATAGACAGATCATCAGCCTGAGCTAGGCTAGATTAGCCATCATGGCCTGATCTTACCTAGATGGTGTCAGGACGCATAGAAAAGTAGAAGACTCAACCAAAGGGGAGCTGGCACGTGACGTACTGTGTCAAATTAGAGGAAAAAAGATCAGAATGCCCTTGCTGACACACGACTTGGGAAAACAAGTATTTAATGCACCTTTCCCTTGATGAGACAGCATTTAATGCGTGAAGACCCGAAAGTGAAAGACAATGAATGTTCCTGTGACTGAGCATTTAATATATCCCTATCGAGTGAAGGTCATTAAACACTCAACAGACCGAGGGTGATTCATTGGTTGCTCGGGGTCCCAGCAGTTAAGGAAGAGGTTTTTTCTCCTAAAAATCAGTGCGCACGTTACCCACCTCTAATGATCACCTACTGACCATACTGACAACAATCATGAGTTTTTAAGGTATAAATACTCCTCACAAAACGCATGACGAGGTACGTAAAAACCTTTTTTGCAAACCTATACACAGTATTTTCTTCCTCCCCTCTCTCAAAGAACTGACTTGATCGTCAGAGGGGATACGCCGAAAAACACTCCGGCACCCTCCTAACTCATTTTTTTCTGTTCCAGGAATCTCCCTTAGCCTTACAGGACCACCCTGGTGACCCATAAAAGTCACTCATTACCGTTCTAGGTTACCAGCGGTCCTCACAGTCTGTTCCAAGTCGTAAAGTTGATCATTCGATTGACTGACTCGTGTTCACCACGGGAGAGATCTGTCATCGTGTTTATATTGTGCAAGATCCTACACGCACAATCTGGCACCGTCTGTAGGAAATGACTAGTTTTTCTAATTTCTTCTCTAGAAAGAACAGTGACCATGGTGAATACTCGACAGAAAGGGAAAGGTCCCCAGCAAAGAAGTCTCGAGTTGCAAGCTCCACGTCATGATGGAGGGAGGGGTCACGCTGACGATAACAGAAATGTCTCTATTCAGTCAAGGGGGCTTACTCAAACCAGTATGGGCATCAGGTCAGGAGGATCCGCCCCCTTGGCTCGTCAACTGGCGGAGGTGATCGAAGAAAAGTTTGGGGATCGACAAAGACAATTGGAAAAAGACAATGTGAATGTCCTAAGCTGGCTCAACGAATTCGCCGCCTCCGGCGAAGGATCGAGGGACTCATTCCTTTCTCGTGGATTTCCCGCCCGGGAAGCGTAAATTGAGAACCTGAGGAATCATTTAAATAATAAGGCTGAAGGCTCCAGGGCCCCGAAACGCCCAAGAGCCAATAAGCACCCCCTCGACGATCATTCTAGGAAGGCAAGACCTTTAGCCTTGGACGACCTCCGACGAGGACTGTCAAGGCGGAAGAAAGGGGACGAGTCCGAGGAGGATTTAACCTTTCCACGTGACGCCCAAAAAAGGGGAGCCCTGTCAGTGAACTTGGAGACCTCAGAAGACATCCCTTTGGGGTGGAAACTGATCTCAAAGCTCGGTTGAAATCCAGGAGAAAAGGCAGGGCTGTCCGGGATGATGCTGAAGATGAGACCATGCAATCACCTTTTATCAGGGATATCCGAGAGATGGAGGTACCAAAGAAGTTCATCATGCCAAGATTTAAAACTTATGATGGGTGATCAAATCCCGAAGCTCATCTCAGGCAATACAAGCAAATGATGTCCCTGTATCATTCGGACCAACAGCTCCTCTGCCGAGTGTTTTCCATGAGCTTGGGAGATTCCGCGATGAAGTGGTTCGAGACTCTCCTCCCCAATAGCATTGGATCATGGAAGGAGTTGACGAGGCAGTTTCTGGCCCAATTCATTACGGGGAGTAAGCGGCCTAAAGACGTTGGATCATTACTGACGCTCAGGCAGAGGGAATCCGAAACCCTTCGCTAGTACGCTATCCTGTACTGGGAAGAGGTTAATGAGGTAGAGGGGTGTTCAGAAGTCATGGCAACGGCATCCTTCAGGCTTGGCTTGGCAAGGGACACGGACCTGTACCGATCCCTGACTAAAAAGACTCCCTCGAATATGGGCGAGTTGATGACCCGAATAAACAAATACTCTAGGATCAAGGACGAAATGGGGAGCAGCAAAGGCAGAAACCCCCCACCTAAGAGAAAAGAAAGGGAGCGGGAGACACTTCTCGAAAGGGGCTGGTACCACCTACGGGAGGGTCATTCAAAGGTGTTCACACTATGTTCAAAGAACTCATCTACAAGTTGCTCCATAAGATCAAGCATGAGTTGTTCTTCAAGTGGCCGCCCAGGATGCAGAGCGATCCTTCCACCCGTGATCAAAAGGTCAAGTGTTCTTATCACCAAGATTTCGACCATCGCATCGAAAATTACAGAGTATACAAATCTTTCTTGGAAAGGTGTGTCCAGGACGGTTACTTAAAAGAGTACATAGAACCCAAGCTGGAAGAGAGACGCGGTCCTGCCCTAGCCGTGGAACAAGACAATGTCATAGACGTGATCCATGTATGTCCACTGGATCGCCCGACATCTAAGGGGCTTAAGTCCAACCTCAAGAGAGTAACCTTTACGAGAAAGATTGTCGAGAGTGATGGGGGACCGCCCAGCAAGAGGACTAGGATTGGCGAGCCAGGCATCACGTTCTCCGACGCAGACTTGGCAGGCGTGGTGACTCCTCATAACGATGCCCTAATCATAACCTTGAAGATAGACAAGTTCGACGTCAAGAAAGTGTTGCTGGACTCTAGGAGTTCCTCGGAAGTGATGTACTCAAACACTTTAAAGCGGATGAACTTTGGGCTCAAGGACCTTACCAAGGTCAGGACGCCCCTCGTCGATTTTGACGGCTCATTCGCCTTGCCCATAGGCAAAATCACATTGTCAGTTGTCACGGGTCCCTTCACTATCAATACGGAGTTTATCGTGATCGATACGGACTCTCCCTACAATGTGATCATGGGACGAGTATGGTTGCATACGCTAGGAACGGTGCACTCCATTTATCACCAAAAATTGAAATTTGCTACGCCAGAAGGGATCATAGAGATCCGAGGGGACCAAGCGTCTGCGAAAAATTATTTTTACTCGGCTGTAAAAGCGAGGGTTTTCACCCAAGAAAAGGGGCGTGCCCCGGAAGAGATCCTGGAAAAATAGCAATCACAGTTCGGGCGTCCAAGAATGGATGACCCCCGGACTGACCCGACGGAACGATCCGTGGAGGACCTCCGAAAGATGCCCTTGGTGGATGGTGAAGAGAAAAGGTACTTCTTGATTGGAACCGCGATGCCCACAGTCGAACAGGAGGAGATGATTGACTTCTTGAGGGGAAATACAGACGTGTTCGTTTGGAGTGCAATTGAGATGAAGGGAGTAGACCCCGAAATAATCACGCACAAGCTGTATGTTGACCAGACGCATAAGCCAGTAAAACAGAAGCCACGATGCATGGCGCCGCACCACGCCCGGGCGGTTAATGAGGAAATCGATAAACTCCTGAAGGCCAATACCATCCGGGAAGTATAGTTCTCAGAGTGGCTGTCTAACACGGTCTGTGCGAAGAAAAAATGGGGGAAATGGCGTGTCTGCGTAAACTTCACTGATCTAAACAAGGCATGTCCCAAGGACGACTACCCCCTACCAAAGGTGGACCAGTTAGTGGATACCACTACCGGATATCAACGTATGGACTTCTTAGATGCCCGAGCAAGATATCATCAGATCCCTCTCCATCCCCCGGATCAAGAAAAGACGACGTTTATCACTCCAAGGAGGGTTTACTGCTACAAAGTGATGTCATTTGGGCTGAAGAACGCCGGGGTAACATACCAAAGGCTGATGAATCGGATGTTCAAAAGACAGATCGACAACACCATGGAGGTCTACATTTATGATATGTTGGTAAAGAGCAAACGAAGTTGTGACCACCTGGTGGATTTGGCGGATACCTTATCCACCCTCAGGGAGTATGGGCTGAAGCTGAACGCCGCGAAGTGTGTTTCGGAGTGAAGTCAGGTAAATTTCTCGGATATCCGGTAAGTCAACGAGGAGTCGAAGCTAACCCGAATCAGATTCAAGCGATCCTAGACGTTTAGAGCCCCCGAACAGTCCGAGAAGTCCAAAAGCTCACAGAGATGCTGGCAGCACTTAACCGTTTCGTCTCGCGCTCCTCGGACAAATACAAACCCTTTTTTGGGGCCATCAAGGGGGCCGAGAAGGATACGTGGACCCAAGAGTGTGAAGACGCTCTAGCGAGAATCAAGGAATACCTCAGGGGTCTCCCGACCCTATCCGTTCCTGTCCAGGGAAAAATATTCTTCTTGTACTTATCCGTATCAGAATTTACCGTCAGCGGGATATTTATTCATGAGCATGAGCACCGCCAGAAGTCGGTTTATTACATAAGCAAGGCGCTACTGGATGCGGAGACAAGGTACCTGCCCCTGGAGAAACTCGTTTTATCCCTGATCACAACTGCGAGAAAACTAAGATATTATTTCCAGGCGCACCCAATTACTGCCCTTATCGATTAGCCTTTAAAGGCCATTTTGAGGAAGCAGACCTCTCTGGAAGGATTTTCAAGTGGGCAGTAGAGTTGGGAGAACACGACATTCATTTCAAACCTCGAACTGCTATATAGGGTCAAGTATTGGCAGACTTCACAGCAGAGTTTTTCAGGGAACCTCCCATCCCGGAAAGGCCACCTCCCGGCATAACGTCCCCGAAAAATTGTAAGGGACCTTCATGGCTTTTATGTGTAGACAGTTCCTCCAACAGTAAAGGGTTCAAAATCGGTATCTTGCTAGTCTCTCCAGATGGGATGGTTGCCTAGAAGGCCGTTCGACTGGGATTCAAAACATCCAATAATGAAGCCGAGTATGAGGCCCTCATCTCAGGGCTTCGGTTAGTCGAGGCGACAGGAGTTACGAACTTGGTGGTATAGTGCGATTCCATGTTGGTAGTCAACCAGGTTAACGGAGAGTTTGAGATAAGGGATCCTAGGATGAAGGCTTACCATCACGAGGTGACAACCGTAATCTGCAAGTTCAGAAAGATTGAGATCAAGCAAGTATCCCGAGACAAGAACGCGCATGCCGACGCCCTGGCTTGCTTAGCCTCGGCACTGGATTCCTCTCTACCTCGCAGGATCACTATAGAATACCTTCCTACCTCCAGCATAGACCAAGCCCCTAAGGCGATGGCTGTTCAAGAATCACACAAGCTGCCTAGCTGGATTGATCCTTTTTTCAAATTTCTGGTGACAGGAGACTTTCCAAAGTGTTCGAAGGAAGCCAGAAAGATAAAACTCAAAGTCCCGAGATTTTGGGTCTCCCCGGATCAGAAGTTATACCGAAGGTCATTCTCAAGGTCTTACCTACAATGCGTCCAGGAGAATTTGGTGGAAAATCTCCTCTATGAGGTACACGAAGGAATATGCGGGAGGCACTCTGGGGGGCGATCCATGGCACACCGCATCATGTCTCAAGGATATTAGTGGCTGCAGATGCAAAGGAACATGCACGCATATGTCCAGAAATGCGACCAATGTCAGAGGTTCTCTCCGGCAATCAAACAGCCTATAGGGGACTTGCACCCCTTAACTAGCCCTTGGCCATTCGCCCAGTGGGGGCTCGACTTGGTTGGACCCCTGCCTAAGGCTCCTAGAAACAAGAAGTTTCTTATTGTGGCAACGGATTACTTCACCAAGTGGGTTGAGGCGGAGCAATTGACTCACATCCGTGACATAGATGCTAAAAAATTTGTCTGGGGAAACATAGTCATCAGATTTGGGATTCCCCGAGCACTTGTATCAAATAACGGGACTCAGTTCACAGGCGGACGTTTCAAATCCTTTTGTGAGCAACTCGGGATCCGTAATTTCTATTTCACCCCTGCCTACACCCAAGCCAATGGGCAGACAAAAGCCTCCAACAAAACGATTGTCAATGGGATCAAGAAGAGATTGGAGAAAGCTAAGGGAAAGTGGGTGGATGAACTATTGAACATTTTATGGGCATATAGGACCCCCCCTCGGGCCCTGACAGGGGAAACCCCTTACTCCCTAACTTACGGGATAGAAGTAATCATACCTCTAGAAGTGGGGCTCCCAACCATAAGGACGCAAGCCTTCGATATAGGGGGCAACAAACATCAACTTGGCTTGGATTTGGATCTGGCAGAGGAAAGAAGGGAAATAGCCGCCTTGAGAGTAGCCAAGTATCAGGAAAAGATTTCCCGACTTCACAACAAAAGAGTCAAGATTCGAGAGTTTTGAATCGACGATTTGGTCCTCAGAAGGATAACGGCCAGTACCCGTGATCCAGCAGAAAGGAAAATGGGACCTAACTGGGAAGGACCTTACAAAGTGGTATCTTTAGGAGGCTCCAGATCATATAAATTAGAAGATATGGGAGAGAAACCTGTAATACGACCTTGGAATGTGATAAATCTAAAAAAATACTATTTTTGAGAGTTATTTCCCTCAATGCTTATCAACAGCTAAATTACAAGGGTAAGGCATTGGGGGCAGAGTTCAAGGACTCCTGCCCCCGAAGGAAAAATAGGAGCAAGCCTCCTGGGAGGGTAAGGCCCTAGAGGCAGAGTTCAAGGACTCCTGCCTCCGAATGAAAAGAAGGAACAAACTTTCACAAAGGGTGAGACCCCGTAGGTGCGCACGGTCCTTAGCAATGATGAAACTGAACCAATCGGGCGGGGCCAGCCAAATTGCTCCCCAGGTGTCGGGGCTATCAAGGTCTTTCAAACAAAAAAAAAAAGAGAGAAAATGTGTGTAATGAAATGCAAGTACTCATAAAAAGCTTCATTTCAAAAGAGGGATTTTGCATCCCCGAAAGCTACAACTGAAAAGAAGTACAGTTCAAAGAAAGAAAAAAGTTTTCATCTGGCCCCAGGCATCTCCAACACATCGCTACAGGGTGAATCAACGCAAAAGGGTTGAGCAGCTTCGAGAGCAGGCAGAGCTGGGACTGAATCAGCAGCAGGAAGAGTTTGAGGAATATTGTGGTCGGGGGCTAAGTCCGGCAGAACCTCGTCGGATGGAACTAGAATCACCGCATCGGGCAGGTTTTCCAAAACTTGCATCGGCGTTGGACTCGCACCCTCGGCAGCAATCTCAGCCTCGGTCTGCGCCATCTCTATCAATGGCACGTAACTGTGCATCTGGAAGAATGGGGAGTCTGAAAGGACACCGGCAACCCAGAGCGCCTCATCCCACCTCTTCTTGAAGAACTCCTTGTTGTTCTCCTCGAGGGCAAGCAGCACGTCGTCGACAAACTCCTCTTGGATTTGCTCCTCGGTCTTCCTATTCTCCGCCTCGGCCCTGATCCTGTCCAGCTCCTAGGTAAGATCCAGACAGTTCTCCTCTGACCCTACTGTCATCTCCTCTGTCGTAGAGAGCTGTTGTGTCTGCTGCGTGATCCTCCTCTCAGCTTCGGCCAAGGCAGCACTTAGCTTTTCAGTGACGACCTTCGCCGATTCGCCGTCCTTGAGAAGTTGCTCAATCTGAGCAACTTGTCCAGCGAGGGTGGAGTCCCTGGCAGCTACATCCTCTTTAGCGCTGGCCAGGGCTCCCTCGGCCTCTTCTTTCTGTTCTTGGATCCGCTGGAGGTCCATCCTAGCTGCATGATATCGCGCAGCGATTATGGAAATCTGTTGGGTGGCCTGCGAAGGAAAGAACTTGTCAATTAAAAATAACACGGCAAGAAAAGACTAAAACAAAGATTAACTTACCACCAGAGAATTCTGAATGATGGAACGGAACAATGTGTTCGTTGTCCGCCCTCTATGAGCCTCCATGTCGACCTCGAAATGGAGCATCTCGCTCACTGCGTTGGCAACATGGGGGTCCTACAGAATGGAATCATCGACCCTGATCACCCAATTTATATGATCAGTGGCTCGAGAATTCCACTCTGCGGAGGGGGAGTTAGAGTCTGCCTCTACTGCTGTTTTTGTTGTTGTCGCTGCTGCTGTTGTTGTTGCCTTTGTTGCGGCTGTTGTTGTTGGGGTGAAGGGGGTAACCCACGACTTCTCCCGCTTGGCTGTTGAGCGGAGGGGGCCCTGGATCCCCTGCCCGGGCCTTCGTGCCTTTCCTTAGTCCTATCTCCTCCTCGACTTGAGGATCTCGGTCCCGCTCTTGACCCCGACCAGTGGGCCTCAAAATCGAGGGGGTTGGCACTGGTACCTGTTGATGGGGCGCTACTGGTTAACCCTCGTCCTCTCTCGGCGGCAAGGGTCTGCCTCTACCTCACGAATCCCAGGTCGATGCGAGGCGTGTGCGACATGACTACCTCAAAGGCGTCCTCTGTGTCTAGGGACTGAAGGATGTGGAAGTGGGGCCACAAATCTCTCCCTGAAATCCCCACCTCGGCGTGCGAAGGAACCAAAGCCTCTCTGGCCCCGAACGCCTCAACTTCAAGGACACCCTCTACTTCTGCCTCGGTAGCCCTATCGGGGTCTTCCTCGAAATTCTCCTCAGCCTCTTATTGTGCAGCATGATCTAAGAGTTCAGACCACCACGAAGGCTAGAAAGGCTGGGGGAGCTGTGAGAACTTTTTATACCCAGGAGTGTAGTTCAGGAGGATATGAGCAGCCTTGTCGAACCCGTCGTCGCCAACAAATCTCCAAACAGTGACAAGGTCAGCAAAGTTCACCGAGGACCGAGGGGGAGGGGTAACTTCCCGGGCGGAGACGTCTGCACAAGAAAGAATGTTATTAACACTTCTAAAAAAATCCCAAGGACAAAAATAGTAGACTTAGAGAGGCCGACGTACTCGTCGTTCTCTATTCAAAAGGGCACACCCCGAGACGGTTGTTAAGCTCTAAGACCCCCCATTATTACCCTAAATATGTTAAGGCAACACTGCCCCAGGAAGAGTTTGAAATGGGCGAGAAACTGGAGGAGTAGAGGAGGCAGGGGGAACCTAATTCCACCCTCTATGATTACCTTGGTGAACAATGGTATCTCATTCTCGGTCCCGATAGTACGATTATGCAAAACTAGGTCGTACTCATCTATACCTACGTTTGGGGGAATGCGGTACCGAGCCCTAAACCTATTAATCTGCTCCTCTCCCTTTACTTTGTACTTCTCTGGCCTAGGGATCCTCGGTGTTAGGCCGACGTCGGGGCATCTCCAAAGAAGATAAAAACTAAAGAGAAAGGACAATTTTTTTTACGAAGATCCCCTAGGGGT
Source organism: Ilex paraguariensis (assembly GCA_963454935.2). NCBI lineage: Eukaryota > Viridiplantae > Streptophyta > Magnoliopsida > Aquifoliales > Aquifoliaceae > Ilex > Ilex paraguariensis. Next base: position 155,236 of record CAUOFW020004269.1, on the reverse strand, counting down.
TTTCTGGAGGTTGGTCACAGAATGACAACAAGAAACACCTCCGGTTATTGGAGAATCAACAAAAAAAAAAAAAAGAAAGAAGAAGAGAAGAGGAGACGGAAGGGCGGAGAGAAGGAAGATACAAGGACTCACCAGAACGTGAACGAAGGTTTTCTTGAAGACTTGGAGTGGTTCCTTCCTCCAAGAGGTTCAGAAGCAAGGATGAGTCTGCTGGCCTTAAGACTCTAGTGAAGATTGGTTTGTAGACAACATAAGGAAGTGGGTCTCCGGCGAGATTTCAGGCGAGGGCTCTCTCAATAGTTCAAAATGGAAAAGTGTGAGAGGGAGAGAGAGAACTCATTTATATAGTACACATCCCCATCATTAGGCACGAAGCACGAAGAGGCGCATTTAATGCGCACGACCTCCTAAGCGGGGAAAAGCGGCTAAAGGCAATGATGAAGTGGTTGGGGTAGTTGCAGTACCCTTCATCTCCTTACGACGCGTGTCCTCGGCGTCAGAAGATCCAAGGCTGGGGGCAGTTGATGGGACATTTTCCAGACACTCCAAGATAGCGACATGTGTACTCTGTGTCAAAGAAATACTCTTTGCTGTGATCACGACACGTGCTCATCGGATCATGATCCCTCTTCCCCCGAGGAGGGTACTATGCATAAGGGTCTACGACGCCGGTATGCACGGGGGCGACATGTATTCCTCGGTCGAATTTGGGGGGTACATCGGCCCCTAACCGTACTAGGCCCTCGGCACCGAGGTGTATCCATTACATCGGCGTTTTTGTTCCTGCAGGGTTATTGATAGACAAATCATCAGCTTGGGCTAGACTAGATTAGTCATCATGGCTTGGTCTTACCTAGATGGTGTCAAGAAGCATAGAAAAGCAAAAGACTCAACCAAAGGGGAGCTGGCATGTGGCATACTGTATCAGATCCGAGGTAAAAAGACCAGAATGCCCTTGCTGACACACGACTTGGGAAAACAAGTATTTAATGCACATTTTCCTTGATGAGACAGCATTTAATGCGTGAAGACCCAGAAGTGAAAGACAATGAATGTTGTTGTGACTGAGTATTTAATATATCTCTGTCGAGTGAAGGTCATTAAACACTCAACAGTCCGAGTGTGATACATTAGTTGATCAGGGTCCCGAGCAGTTAAGAAAGATGTCATTTCTCCTAAAAATTAGTGCGCACGTTACCCACCTCTAATGATCACCTACTGACCATACTGACAGCAATCATGAGTTTTTAAGGTATAAATACTCCTCACAAAACGCATGACGAGGTACGCAAAAATCTTTTTCTCAAACCTATACACAATGTTTTCTTCTTCCCCTCTCTCAAAGAACTGATTTGATCGTCGGAGGGAATACGCCGAAAAACACTCTGGCGCCCTCCTAACTCATTTTTGTTTGTTCCAGGAATCTCCCTTAGCCTTACAGGACCACCCCGGTGACCCACAAAAGTCACCCATTATTGTTCCAGGTTACCACCGGTCCTCACAGTCTGTTCCAAGCCGCAAGGTTGACCATTTGATTGATTGACTCGTATTCACCACGGGAGAGATCTGTCATCGTGTTTATATTTTGTAAGATCCTGCAAGCACAAGTCCCAACCGAAGTAGAAAAAAAATTAGTTGCAACGATCGATAGGGTTATGGTTTATACCAAAAAAAAAATTACAGGGAAGAAGAATGATGGATAGTCGATGCCGTCATTCCTAGCTCGCAATGACATTAAAAATGAAGAGGCGTTGAAGGGAAGAGCAAAAATAGCCGTTGAATTTTGATGTGGAGTTTGGGTCTCTTTAAATTTGGGGTCAAAAAATATTTTCTCTTGATTTGGTATAAGTTTGAGTTAAAAGTTTGAATAAATTTTTTTGAGTTGTTTTACCCAAATTAAATATGAAATAAAGTTCGAAGATGTGAGAAGTGTAAAAGAAAGATTTTAAATTACTTGCACACTAGTACCTCTCCCTAAAGTAGGAGATTGAATTCAAAGTGATATTTTATTATTATTGATGATATGATATTACTAATTAATAATAAATTTATAAGTAAGTAAGATGAATCCTACTTAAGCATATATGAAAAAAAAGTAAAAAATTATTTACTTAGGTGACTGATTAATTATTAATTTTTTATAAAATTTATTATTACATGATATCACCGTTGTATTTCTTCCGTTCTTAAATTTCTGTCGTTCCATACAATTTTTTTTGTTTAATAATATTTGTCGTTAAATGAAACCAAACATAATTAATATTTTTTCTTCCAAATTTACCCTTAATTTTTTAATGCATTAGATTAGGTAGATGCTAAATATCTTTCATATTTTTTTTTTCTCAATACGTATTGAATAAGAGTATTTTAGTCTTATATAATTATTTTTTATTTATATTAAAACTATTTAATAATTTTTTTGATTTCCGTGTAAAAATAAGTGACAAATATTTAAAAACGGAGTAATAAATATTTTGTCCAAAGCTGACTTCGACAGGGAAAGGTCGAACAATTGTACACGTCTATAACTCCGGTCTCCAGGACCAACAGATTGCTAAACGTGTCAAAAAGAGCCACCGACCTGGAAGTTGGAACAACCGTCCAGTTGGGTAGAGATTAGCGAAGAAGCTACTTGCTAAAAATGCTTGATTTGAATGCAAAATCCTACAAGTGGTTGGAGAATTTTGGACCTCAAAATTTATTCTGGTCAGCGTTCACACAACCCCTTCAAAATTTCCCATTTTCTCTGATACTTTTCTCTCTCTATTTCCCATCTCTGAATCTACGTACACCCCCCCCCCATTCACACAAGTGCATGAATCTTTGACCACACTCGTCAATCTCCAAAATTCTTGGGTACCCACCTACTCTTTTCTTGCTTTTTCTACCGTGGGTATCTCTTGATTTCTTGAATTCTTAACCTCCAAAATCATAGTTATTGGTAAATCTTCATTTAGGGATTTTTGTTCGAGTTTGTGGGTGCATGAAGATGGTGGGAGCTTTGTCTATGGTTGGATCATCCATGGTGGATTCGCATACTTGCCCATGTTTGTGCTTGGAAGCTTTGAATCACAAGGGTAGTGTGGATTATTTCATTTTCAATCGGAATTCGACGAACAAAAAGCTGTGGAGGCAACGAGGGTCGTTGGAGTTGAGCAGTTCTTTTGTTGATTCACGGCTTTCGGCGAAAACACTTTCCGGCAACAAGAATCCGAAGAAGCAGCGGAAGAGTAGGAGTCTTGTGATCGTCAATGAAGTGGCCGGGCAGTATGAAGACAGTTTCGAGGATGTTAAAACGGTAAGAAATTTCTAAAAACAAACTTCTGCGCATCATATAGGTTTCTTGTAGGATAAATTACAGTTTACATCTCTATGATTTGGGCACTAAACGCGAAATTCCCATATGATTTAGCATTGATGCTTCACCCCTTCAAGGTTTGGGACGCATTGATGGCTTTCATTTCATGATATATTTAATTTATGTAGAGAAAATAGAAAAATAGATGAGTTAGGCAAGAGAGAGAAAAAATGATGAGATAATGGGTATAAGGATATGGATGTTGTTTTTCCCCTATATCAAAAACTACAAGGGACTAACTGAGAACAAAATATTTGGGAGTATGATAAGGTGGTGACAGCGGTGGGTGGTTGAAAGTTGGGGCCCAAATGTTTAAGGACAAATTGTTCCATGATGAAAAGTTAAAAGATTTCTTTTATCCACTAGAATATTCAGCATTAAATGATGAGAAGATGACTATTAAACTTCACTGCCTGTTTAAAACTTGCATGTTTTACACTGATCCTGCTTATGGATAACAAGTGTATTGCAATGAATGTGAGACTCTGCATAAAGAATAACCAAATAGATTAGCTGTTATGGTCAATTATAAGATGCTTTTCTTTTGTTTCCCTTTTGAATATCGTTTTTCTCCCTATATTGTGTCCATGGTATAGAACTTCATATTTCGGTTTCAGTAATGCATAACACTTATCAAAAAAGAAGGCCAAGGCCAAAAATAAAGTCCAAATATAAATAAACACAGTAGGAGGAGAAGTATCATTATTGCAGTACTACATTGTCCCCCTTTTTGGTCAGATCAGCATTACTCTTTCAGTTTATATATAATTACTCAATAATCTGTCTACTGACATCATTTGTATATAAAATTCTTTCTGTTCATTGTTCAAGCTATTATATTTGCTTTGGTTGCAGCAAATGCTTAATTATTTCACATACAAAGCAGTGAGGACCGTCCTTAACCAGCTTTATGAGATGAACCCAACAAAGTATAGGTGGTTCTATGAGTAAGTGGATCATCATCTAAGCCATAAAATTTCCTACTTCTTTGTGATTACACTTTAGCAATCAATATTGATGGATTTACAATGGTATATCTGCTAATAACTTGGTTAATTTGTTTGTGACCCAGCAGGCTCAAATCAATTTTTAAGCATTTTGATCCGATAGAACAAATTCTATATTCATCAGTCTTATGTGCAGTAGAATATAACCGCAGTATACTCAATTGGTTTCACTATCAAGGATTGAAAACCCATAGATACTCTTAGAGTGCAACCTCAGTTCAGGTTGGCTTGGTCAGGCAATAACTCTAAGCTACATAATACTAAATCCAATTTGAATTTCTCGACCCTGAAACCAACCAACTTAGCTATGGCGTTCAAAATTTAGTTTTTTCTGTTTTTTTTTTTTTGGCACTAAGAAGTCATTTACTGGTTATATCTGATGGGAAAGGGTTTGAGGTGCGGCTTCCGGCGATGAGATTAAACATGAGTCATTTTATACTGTTATCCCTCCGGCTAATCCCAGATATCAGCCAATTTTTTTGTTTGGAATGAGAGAAGGTCAAATGATCTATAGCATCCCTCTAAAAAATATTTTATTCATTTAAGAGTGGTATGATGATTCACTTTGTTTCCTAATCTTGTGTGATTCCTCACTATGGCAGTTTTGTTGCAACAAACAAGCCCAGTGATGGGAAGCGTTTCATTCGCATGCTTGTAAAGGTAGTTTTCTAAACCTTGAGGATACTATATGTTTGCAAAAAATGTCAATTTAAAGTCAATGAAGAACAACCATCATAGATATCATCCCCCCCAAAAAAAATTAAAACTAGTACTAAAAGTGCTTTATCAGACCCTCTTCCCCCTGTACTATCATTAAAATGAAATGACTCCAACTTCAACTTGTTGTGCACAATTGACAGGAGAAGCAAGACCTTGCTGAAAGAGTGATGATAACACGTCTTCACCTCTATGGAAAGTGGATCAAGGTATTGAATCTAGTGTTTTGACGAATCATTTTCTGCAACATGTGATTGATGTACACACTGAAAATAAGTAAAAACAACTGGGTTTTGCTCATGTGTTGTTGTCATGATTTAGAAATGTGATCATGCTGCAATGTATAAAGAGATATCTGATCAGAACTTGGACTTGATGCGTGAACGGCTCATGGAGACAGTGATTTGGCCCTCAGATGACACAAACACGGAGAAAATTGGGTGAAAAGCTGCTGCCATGCCAGCAAAGCAACTACACCTTCTCTTGCTTTTTCTTACTTGTTTTCATTGTCCAGGTAGAACCCTATTTAGCTCCAATTTTCCACCAATTAATAAGGTTTGTCATATTAGATATAAACAATTTGTATATATAAAGATCATCCATCATGTCAGATTAGCTTGAAGAGAAAGATTTGAAGCTCAGAAATCCTGCTGAATATTTATTGTTCAAAATTCTATAATTTACATTTTCTCGGGGCCTGTCTCTTCGCAAACTCCCTCTCAAAAGTTAATGATTGTAATTTTAACAATTCAACCCCTCCCTCAATCTACAAGACAACTAATTTTCATAGGAGGTAATTTTTTTTTTTTTGTTAAATGTTTTGTGTGCGACTTAATGGGATGGATTAGAAGTATCAGTTTAAAAACGCTAGCTAGCTAGTTATAGAATGTGAAAACCTAGTTGCTCCGAGCAACACTGCCTAGGGCTTGTAATTGGTTTGTATTCCTTTCCTGTCGTTGTTTAAATTGCATGTTAAAAATACTCGGGCATCCAACACAACAGGCATGTCAACGTTACCAATTTGCAGTGCTTACCAGATTGAATTTCTTCAAAATCCAGTCTCAAACATAATTCCAATTTCCAAAAGTTGTAGCAAACATTTACCATGGTACAAGTTAACCACAATTTGGGCTGGATTTGTATATAACCACAATTTGCCTAGGACATCAGAATAATGGAAAATGAAGGAAGAAAGGCATGAGAGGAGCCCATATCCTCAGTTACTTATAATAAAATTATTCTGACTTTACTCCCCAGTCTGATATTATCGTGTGTGTGATTATTTATCATGCAACAGGTAAAAATCACATACTGTACCTGCTCTGTTGTTCCCCTTGAAGAGAAAACCCAAAAAGAAACGGTTCATTTAAACAAAAGGACAAATATTACAGGGCAAACAAAATTGGATTAGAAAAATTGGTCACAACAATGGAAGCTTTCTTATCTCCCGATGTCAGTTCAAGGAAAAAATTATTCTAAAGCGGCACCTTTCAAAGTCGTAGAAAGGCACGGGCACGGGTACAGGTACAAATTATATAACTTCGGAGTGAACGTTCAACAGAATTACTCAAAAACAAAAATATACTTGATAGCCAATGTTAAACAAAAATCCCTTTTTGGGCGTGGGCGTACAGTAGCCTTTAAAACTGAAATATTATATGAAGCAAGGTTTTATACATTTCGATATCATGAAATTGTAACACAAAATTGCATCCGGATGATGTAAAGATAGTTCTTGTTTCTATTGAAGCAGTACCCCAAGAAAAAACTCATTTGGACGGTTGTAACAATGCAGAAGTCAATGCCTCATCTGGTATGACCATAAAATATAAACCTTGGAAGGAGGCATACCGTATTTTTCTAAGCTGCCAATGGAGGGGAAAATTAAATCTTATACAAACATGGTGAAGCCCGTGCATCATCCTGCGTCAAAATCTCTTTTGATGGCTGCTATATTCCACCACTGACATAAATTATCACATGGAGCCATCATTAAAAGTCATAGATTGGAGTGCTGTTCTTGCACGAAGCTGCAACGAAAGAATCAGAAACAATTTACCAAAGAATTAAAACTAAAACTCAACAATCATCTGAGTTCTGACGGTTTATTACCTTTACATCTAGGCAGGGGTCATTCATCATATTCTTTAATTGAGAAACTACACCGGCATTCCGTAGTTTTATAACCCGACCGGAGGCACCAGGACAGCTGGGAAAGGAAAGATTTACCAAAGCCCAGCTAGCCGCTGTACGTAATCGGCTGTCATTACTCCGCAAAAACTTGACCATAACTGAATTACTGTTGTTGCCTGCTTGTGGAAAGAGTTGGTGCATAACCGCTTCCTTGTGAGACTCATTCCCAGATGCTACATTGCTAAGGATATACATTCCCTATATGAGAAGAATGGTCAAGATTTAATTTAAATGCAAAGCAACCACACTGACATGATAGGAGTCTGCAGCAGTCCTATTAAATCCATTATTTACTCTGGAATTCTTCTGAGGATCAGGGAAAGCTACCAGTTTATGAATGTTTGAATCTACACTTTGATATAATTTGTATTTCAGAATAGCATGTCTTATTAAGTATATCATGCCAATAGCCTGATGACCATTATTCAAAAACACATTAGCAACACTCCAATCCATCCTTTACAATCTAAAACAGTCAATTCCCTTAGTTTCACTTAAATTGGCACTGATAACAAAACACAGTAACACAGCTATGGAAAAGTTGAATTTGGTTAGTTCTTTGGGTTTTAAAGTACAACTAACTTGGCAACACAGACAAGAAAAAGGAAGAAGTATGACATAAAACACACACAGGAAGGTTGGAAAATCTTTTGCAGCAAGAAGCCAAAAGATAATCTATGAGTAACAAAGTTAAAAAACAACAAATTTCCTACAAAATCCAACCCTGATCTTCATTGGCAGAATTCAATCTTCCCGACTTCCAATGCTTGAATGGAATATCTTGAGAGACGGTCAAGAGAGACGCTTGAGAACTTTCATCTTTCAGCCTTATGTTTCCAATTCTTATCGATCTTAGCAGTGTACAATAGAAGAAAAAGGAACAAAAATTCTGTGGCAATGCCTTTACATTGCTCTGTGCTTATTCATGCTTGTGTTCCGACAGGAAGGATGAGTTTCAAAATCACACATGGGGCCACTTTAGGATTTCTACAAGATGATTCCTGCATGATGCTTGTAAAGTTTGGTGCAACAATAGAAATTTTTTGGCTTCCATAGTGTATAAGCTAGGTCCTTGGGAAAATAAAATCTAGAACACTTCCATGCGTGCCTATGTGTGTTTCCTCTTTTTGCAGCAAGTATATAAAGTTTCCAGGGAAATTTACTAAACTAAATAGAGCTCCATCACATTATTATCATTGAATCATCAAGTTCTTATATGACTTCAAATTCATATAAAAGTTAAAATGGACATCGTAAAATTGATTTAGTACAACAGGAGTTGGAGTTGACCTATATTTGCTTCTCTCACAGTGGACAAAAGTTAACCTTGTTAAGAATAGTAGGGTAGTATGTGTAAATTTTTAATAGTAAGAGAGTGGATGTGTAATTCTTATTATTGTAGGTTAACTATAAATACAAGTGATGTATGAGAGCTAGGTTAAGTTTTTAACCACTCTCTGTTTTCTCTCTAATATTGTGTTAATTCTCTAAACTTAACATAGTATCAGAGCTAGGTTTAATCATAAATATATTTCGAAAATAAATTAACTCGATTTGTTTTGGTGGTACTGTTGATCGTCGAAGCTACAGCGGTGATGGTAGTGATACAGTTGTTGTAGCTCTGTGTACTGTTTGCCGTTGTTGGTGGTGGTGTGGTATTGTGTTCGTCGTTCACTGTGTGTGGTGGTGTTGTCGGTGGTGGCCTGTTGTGGTGTTGTCGAAATTCATTGGTGGTCTGTGGTGGTGTTGTCAAAATTCGTTATGTTGTCGAATGTTGTCGTTGTTCACTGTGTTGTGATTGATTGTCGTCGTCTGTGGTGTGGCTATTGTGGTGGCTTGTTGTTCGTCGTTGGTGGTAGGTGCAGTTGCAACAGAGGGTTCTCTAGAACCCTAACCAACGAAGAAGACAAAGCCCAAACCCGACCCAGATCTGACCCAACCCTGGTTTGGTCTCAGTTCAGCCCCCTGTCTGTGGTTCAGACCGGTTTAGACAGTTTTGACTCGAGTTCAGTGCTCCAACAAGTAAAACCGGCGCAGTTCAATGCTCCAGCAAGCAAAACCGGCCCGGTTCAGTGCTCTAACGAGTCAAACCAGCCCGGTTCAGTAATTCAGCAAGCCAAACCGGCCTGGTTCAGTGATCCAGCTAGCTTTTCTACCTCGGTCCAGTAATTCAGTAGCCTTTTCTTCTCCGGTTCAGCGGTCCAGTACCCTTTTCTGCTCCAGTTCAGCGATTCAGTACCCTTTTCTGCTCCGGTTTAGCAGTCCAGTGGACTTAACTGATCCGGTTCAGCATTCCAGTGAGATTTTTCAGTCCAGTTTGGTGATCTAGCAACCTTTTCTTCTTCGGTTCAGCAGTGCAGCAAGTAATTCTTATCCGGTTCAGTGATCTAGTGATTTCTCTTTTCTATTGCTGCACTTATGAAACTCAAGCAAGACACGGAGTTAGTTACTATTACACAAGAGGAGTATGCTCAGTTCCTGTCCCAGCAACAGGTTGTCCTATCTCCCTACACTGCTACTTTTGCCCAATTAGGTAATGTTTCTACTTGTTTATTGTCCTCCAATCGCACTCCCTGCAGTCCCTGGATCATAGACTCTGGCGCTTCTGACCACATGACTGGTGTGTTTGATATTTTTTCTACTTATCAGTCTGCTACTTCTACACGTAGTGTTACTCTTGCTAATGGACTTGTTCTCAAGTTTCAGGTTTGGGGACTACTAATTTGAGTCCTGATATGTCCCTATCTTCCGTATTATTTGTTATTTAGTTTACTCTCCATTACCAAGATTACTTGTTCTCTCAATTGTTCTATAACTTTTTATTCTTCTTATTGTATCTTTCAGGATCTCAAGACGAAGAGGAAGATTGGTACGAGGCATGAAGCTGGTGGACTATATTACTTTGATTTTGATTCACCTACTCGGACTTTACAGACCTCGTTGTCTCCTTTTAAGTGGCATTGTCGTCTTGGACATCCATCTCTTCAAAATCTGAAGCACCAAGTTCCCAGTCTTAGTTGTATGTAGTCTTTGTCTTGTGAAGCTTGTCAACTTAGTAAACATCATCGTGTGTCATTTAAGTCTAGAGTCAATAATCGTGTGTCTAGTCCATTTGAGTTAGTACATTCTAATGTATGGGATCCAATAAAGAATATTTCATCTAATAAATATCCTTATTTTGTGTCGTTTGTGGATAACTATTCTCGTGTGACTTGATTATTTCTAATGAAAGCTCGGTCTGAATTATTCTCTATTTTTGAGACCTTTCGTAAGGAAATAAAAACTCCGTATGGTTGTCGTATCCGTATTTTACGTTCTAATAATGCTCGAAAATATGAATCTGATCCTTTTTCAGCTTATTTTAGTAAAATTGACATTATTCATCAGACTTCTTGTGCTTACACATCTCCACAGAACGGTGTTGCTGAACGCAAAAATCGTCATTTGCTGGAAGTCACCCATGCCCTGTTGTTTCAAATGAATATTCTCTAATATTTTTAGAGTGATGCTATTCTTACTGCTTGTCACCTTATTAATCGTATGTCATCCTCTGTGTTAAATGGACAAAGTCCATATTCTGTCCTTTTTCCTGGTAAATCCTTATTTTTTCTAGCTCCTAAGATTTTTGGATGTGTCTGTTATGTTCACAATTTAGGTCCTAGGTTTGATAAACTTGACCCTCGAGCTACCAAATGTGTATTTCTTGGTTATTCCCGCACACAGAAGGGGTACCGTTGCTACAGTCCTTCTCTGCGATAATACTTTATTAGTGTCGATTTCACGTTTGAAGAATCTGTTCCATATTTTTCAGCACTTTCTCAGCCTTTGGATATTCAGATATTTCACTGCCCACTGTGTTACCATCTACTTACCTCTCTGTGTCTACTCTCGCTATCCTCGCCCATGGACTGAGGTGTCTGTACCGTCTTTCTTGCCGCTTTCTGATCCTAGTACATCAGGTAATTTAGACTCTTTACCTATTACTATTCGTAAAGGTACTCGTTTGTGTGTTACTCATCACCCCATTTCTCATTTTGTTTCATATGATGCCTTGTCTCCTGTTTTACTTCCCAATTATCTGCTATATCTATTCCTAAGCATTTACAAGATGCATTATCTGATCCGAGTTAGAGGAAAGCTATGGAAGAGGAGATGGATGTTTTACATCATAATGGGACTTGGGATCTCGTTCCTTTACCCCCTGGTAAACGAACTGTTGGCTGTTATTGGGTGTATACTGTTAAATTTCGTCCAGATGGTTCTGTGGAGCGTCTCAAAACCCGACTTGTTGCAAAGGGCTTTACTCAGACTTATGGTGTTGATTATGAGGAGACTTTTTCTCCTGTTGCCAAAATTTCCTCTGTTCGTGTCTTGATTTCTTTGGCTGCTAATCTTGATTGGCCCTTGTTTCAGTTAGACATCAAGAATGTCTTCCTACATGGTGACTTGGTTGAAGAGGTATACATAGAGCAGCCACCTGGGTTTACTGCTTAGGGGAAGTATGGTAAGAATGTATGTCGGTTAAAGAAATCTTTGTATGGTTTGAAGCAGTCACCGAGGGCATGGTTTAGTAAATTTTCAGATACAATTTTAGAGTTTGGTCTCTTTGATGTCAGACAGATTATTCTGTGTTTCATAGACAGACAGATGCTGGATATGTCCTATTGGTGATCTATGTAGATGATATTGTGATTACTGGAAATAATTCTGAAGGGATTGCCAAGTTAAAAATATTCTTACAGGATCGATTTCATACCAAGGATTTGGAAAAACTCAGGCATTTCTTGGGTATTGAGGTGGCTCAATCTAAACAGGGTATTTGTTTATCCCAGAGAAAATATGTACTTGACATGCTTGAAGAAACAGGTTTGCTGGGTGGTAGACCAATTGATGTTCCTATGGATTTGAATCAGAAATTATTGATGGATGATGGTGCATTATTTGAGTATCCAGGTCAATATCGCAGATTGATTGAGAAGCTTAATTATCTCATTATTACTTGACCGGATATTTTCTATGCAGTCAGCATAGTAAGTCAGTTCATGGGATGTCCTAGAATACCACATTGGGAGGCAGTTATTCGTATTCTGCGATATCTCAAACGAGCTCCTGAACTTGGACTGTTATATCGAGCTAATGGACATCTTAAAGTGGAAGGTTTCTCAGATGCTGATTGGGCTGACTCTCCTTCTAATCGGAGATCAACCACTGGTTATTGTACTTTCTTAGGAGGTAATGTTGTCTCGTGGAAAAGTAAGAAGCAACCCGTGGTAGCAAGATCCAGTACTGAGGCTGAATATAGGGCAATAACACATACGACTAGTGAGTTGACTTAGCTACTACACTTTCTACAAGAAATTGGATTTCCAGTTCAACTTCCTTTACAGTTGTTCTGTGACAACCAGGCAGCTATCCATATCGCTGTCAATCCTGTATTTCACGAGAGAACCAAGCATATTAAGGTTGATTGTCACTTTATTCAAGACAAGATAGTAGCTGGGGAGATTACAACTTCATTTGTGAATTATAAAAATCAGTTTGCAAATATGTTTACCAAAGCATTGAGCCGTACACGTCTTACAGCTATTTGTTTCAAGCTTGGATTATATGATATATATAGTCCAGCTTGAGGGGGAGTTTTAAGAATAGTAGAGTAATGTGTAAATTGTTAATAGTTAGAGGGTGAATGTGTAATTCTTATTATTGTAGGTTAACTATACATACAAGTGATGTATGAGAGCTAGGTTAAGTTTTTAACCACTCTCTGTTTTCTCTCTAATATTGTGTTAATTCTCTAAACTTAACAAACCTTATACCATATTGTGATCTTAGAAGATATGCCCATTGCAAGTGACCTCACATGAGGTTTCTTACAAAATTCTAAGTTATCAGGCGGAGACAAGTATATTCAGCTACCACATTAATATGGCACTCACCCTATTCACAATAAAAAGTAGACTTCTCAACTTTTACTTCCACAGGTCTTCTAAATAGAAAAGAATTCTGACCTGAATCAAAACTTCAGCTTTTGAAGCACTCTGGAGTTGTCTTCCAATAGCATGGAGTAAAAGGCCATCCTCAGCAAGAACATACTCAACAGAGTCTAAGGGCCCATCAACAAGATTGCGGACAAAAGCAAGAGCTTGTTCTTGGACAAAAGCCTCAGGATCTGCAGTGTTTATTAGAGTAATGCAAGGTAAATGCAGAGTATCATGCTATAATGCGTGTTCATCGTAACACAGTACAATCATATACATGGCAATTACCGCAGATAAGGCTTGCTAATGTGGATGCTGTAAGCTCCGACAATATCCTTTCTTTACATCTATTGTCCACAAGGAAAATCAAGTTCCTCAAAGCCCAAACAGCGTGTACCTTAATAGTTGAATCCATAGAATTTGACCGCTGGACAAGGTGTTCTACACCTCCACATTTTATAAACATCGACTTATGTACTGTGAAATCGACCACTATGTTACTAATAGCACCGAGGGCAGCAACCTGTAAAGCACAAGATTGAAGGAAGATTTGTTACACAATCTTAACACCAACAGAATTTAGGAGCATGACTAAGGACATGTTACATCCAGAGTTTCTTTAAGCATGTTGGGCACTAGCCAGTTTTGATGAAGGACATCACACAAGAATAAACAATCTAACATGTTCTATGTAACTTTGTCTTAGATTTGGAAAGGCATTCACATAAACAGAAGTCAACCATAATGGTCAAACAATATCACGATGGTCCGATTGTAAATTTCTAGAAGAGGAGGAGGAGGAGTATGTGAAGGGTAGAGTGTCAGACAACACATCTAAACCTGAGATTACCTAGCGATACAAACAATTATAGAAAATAAGAAAATACTCCTAAACTAAATCTAAGACTGAACATTACAACGAACAACTCCATCAGGCAATGACATTATGGAAGAGGAAAAGTACTGATATTTCTGACACATTCCAGCCATTATGCAAGTAAATTCTGTGAGCTGCACCCAGATGTATTTCCTCATGACTGCTATTTCACATTAAAATGCTTTGCCATAACTAGTGTTATGAAAAGCGCGCCTAGGCGAGAAGCGAAGCGAGGTGAGGCGAGACTAGCTCGCCTGGAGGATCCCAGGCAAAGCGAACGTGAGCGAAGCGAGAAAAAAGCGAGAAAAAGCGAAAAAAGCGAAAAAGCGTTCTCTTTTGTTATAAGAGGCGAAATGTTTTATTTTTAATTTAGACCGTTGGATTGAGCGATTGCAAAAAAAATTATAAGATGTTGATGTACCGAATTATTCTCTTATCCTATAAATACAACCTCTAAACTAATTTTTTCTCAGATAGGCTTCGATTGGTGCTGCTACTCCACTGCTACACGATTGGACAAGGCTTCGATTTTTTCTCGATTGGTGCTGCTCCACTGCTACGCGATCGAACAAGGCTTCGATTTTTCACAAGCTGGTGCTGCTCCACTACTACAAGATCGCTGGACAAGGCTTCGATTTTTTCGCTGCTTCTACACCATTGCTACTGCTGGACAGAGATATCGCTGGTCTGGAGGGCTGGTCTGGACTGTGGAGGTTAGTCTCTTCTTCTTCTTCTTCTTCTCTCTTCTTCTCCTTCATCGGTTCTGCTTATGCTCCTTTTTTTCTTTTTTCTTTTTTCTTTTTTCTTTTTTCCTGCTCTGATTCTGCCCTATTCTGCTCTGTTTTTTTATTTATCTGCTGCTCCGATTGTGCTTCTTTTTTTTTTTTTTTTGTCATTATGCTTCTGTTTTTTTTTTTGCTTTTTCCTTATGTTACTGTCCAGACTCCAGTCCATATGAAGATCCCGCTGTCCAGTCCAGTCTATATGAAGATCCCATAAAAATCTAAGGAGTTAAAGCCAAATTTAAGCCTAGACCAAAAAAAAAAAATTGTGAATGAAATGGTCTGTTAAAACCAAATGTAAGCCTAGACAAATCCCGCTGTCCAGTCCAGTATGTTATTTGGCCATGCCATGAATGGGATTTCAGATTTCTTCATTGAATACCACTTATTGGCAACTACTCCTTTGATTGTAGTGTGATAATATTATTCATAAACAAATAAATGACATCATCGTCCGAAGGGAACAAAAAAGATCCGGCATGAAAATATGCACACTTGGTAAATCCTCAAAACACAAACAAATTCAAATGCAATTTTTGTGGAAAAGAGTCAAATGGAGGTGTCTATCGGGTCAAGCAACACCTAGCGGGAAACTCTACGAGTGTTATTACTTGTCCAAAATGCCCTGCTCATGTTAGGAAGGAGATTAGAGAATACATGGCTAAAAAAAAGGAAGAGAAGAATCTAATGAATATGGTTCCCGACTTTGATGAGATGTCTAATGACTTGGAGGAGGATGAAGATGATATTATAGAGATTGTTACGAATCGTAAAAGATCAATGGCTAGTTCTAGTCAAAGTTCTACACAAGTCACATCGACACCAAAAAAGCCGAGACAAAAAGGGCCTATGGATGTATACTTCACCCCTGATCCGAATGTTGTGGTTCAAAATCGAAAGACCAAGAGGAGACAAACGAATATTGATGTCAAGGATCCTTTTAGAAAGGAAATGAGAGAAAGAGCCATCACAACATTTGCCCGATGGATGTATGACACGGGAATTCCTTTTAATGTTGTGAACTATGAAAGTTTTGCAGCAATGGTTGAAGCTTTTGAACAATATGGTCCTGGTTTGAAACCCCCTTCTTACCATGAGGTTCAGGTCCCATTGCTCAACAAAGAAGTAGGGCATATAAAGTCATTGATGAAAGATCACCAAGAGGATTGGGCAAAATATGGATGTTCCATAATGGCCGATGGATGTACTGACAAGAGAGGGAGAACCTTGATTAATTTCTTAGTGAATTGTCCAAAAGGGACCATGTTCTTTGAATCTGTTGATGCTTCTGCATACTCAAAGGATGGGCAAAAAATATTTGAATTGCTTGATAATTTTGTGGAGCGTATTGGTGAAGCTAATGTGATTCAAATTTTCACTAATAGTGCGGCAACATATGTGTTAGCAGGTATTAGCTTCTTGAAAAAAAAAAGATAACTACTTGTTATATTGAATTTTTTTATGCACATTAGTTGATAAAAAAATCTTTATTTAATAGGTAAATTTTTTGAGGCAAAACGACCCAACCTATATTGGACGCTAACTCTGTTGAATATGATGAGACGATTTACCCAGTCAAGGGAGTTGATTAAGCCTGCAAAAACTAGATTTGCTACGGCTTTTCTTACTCTAACAAGGATCAACCAACAAAAAGGTAATTTGAGAAAAATGTTCACTTCAGAGGAATGGACTACAAGCAAATGGGCAAAAAATAACAAGGGAAAAGGACAGCACAAATTATTTTAATACCTTTATTTTAGAGTAATGTTGTCTACTCTCTTAAGCTTACTGGCCCTCTTGTTCGTGTGTTTCGATTGGTTGATGGTGAGAAAAAGCCTCCTATGGGGTACATTTATAAAGCTATGGACCGGGCTAAAGAAGCGATTGCTAATTCTTTTAATGGCAATGAAGAGAAGTACAAACACATCTTTAAAATCATTGACCGAAGGTGGAAAGTTCAATTGCATCGGCCTTTGCATAGAGCTGGGTATTTTTTGAACCCAGAGTTTTTCTATTCAAATCTAGAGGTTGAGAAAGATCAATAAGTCATGAATAGCCTATATAAATGTTTGAAAAANGCTGGGTATTTTTTGAACCCAGAGTTTTTCTATTCCAATCCAGAGGTTGAGAAAGATCAAGAAGTCATGAATGGCCTATATAAATGTTTGGAAAAGTTGGTCTCAAATCCTGCGATACAAGATAAAATTGGTCAAGAGTTGAGTATTTACATGAAAGGTGAAAACCTCTTTAAGTTGCCCATGGCGATTAGACAAAGAACAACGAGGGCACCAGATAATCTATGTTATCCCACAAGCTTATTTCATTATCATTGCTTAACTATGTTAGTTAATTAATTGTTATTCATTATTCACAGTTGATTGGTGGAGTGCATACGGGTCTACAACTCCAAATTTGCAAACCTTTGCAAAAAAAGTTTTAAGCCTTCCTTATAGTGCATCCGGTTGTGAGCGAAATTGGAGTGTGTTTGAGCATGTAAGTATCATCCTCAAACTTCTTCAATTACATTTTTTTTAATCTTATTATAAATTTTAATGTATTGTTAATAAATTATTGCAGATACACACCAACAAAAGAAATAGACTAGCTCAATCTCGTCTCAATGATTTGGTGTTTGTTAAGTATAATAGAGCTTTGAGAAGCCGATATGATTCCCGTGACACAATTGATCCAATATCTTTGAAGGATATTGATGATAGCAATGAATGGTTGATTGGGAGAATGGATGCAGACACAGATGAAGATAATGAGCTTATGTTTGGTGATGATACTTTGACTTGGGGTGAAGTTGCTCGAGCTTCTGGAGTTACGGAAAGTAGCCAACGGACTAGATCAACACCATCTACTAGGGTAACACCAAGGTTTACAAGATCGACGACTGGACTCTTAGATGAGGAAGACATAATTTCAAATGAGGCAGAGGAGGAGGATACTAAGGGATATGAATCTAAGGATAATGAAGAAGATGGTTTCTTTAGTGATGAGGATTGATTTCCAAGTCCTTGAGATATTTTCTTTAGTTGCTTGAATTGTGTGTCTTATGTTTTTAAATATTAGGATTTGAAATATTATTAGTGTTTGTATGAATTTAAATGTTTAAGCTATGACTGTTATTAAAATTTGCAATATTATTAGTGTTTGTTTTAATTTAAATGTTTATGGTTTTACTTGCATTTAAATATTTAGTATATATAAAATTAGAACTTTGATGTGTATAAGTAATTATACTAAAATATTTATTTATTTTTTTACCTGCTCGCTTCGCTTTGGTAAATCGTTTCGCTTCGCGCCTAGGCGTTAGGAGCCTTGGTCACTTCGGTTCGCTTAACGCCTTAAATAACAGTGGCCATAACCACCACCCCAATAGTAGTACGCTACAGGAATAGTGAAATCATGCATGTGCTGGGAAGACAGAATATTATTGCCATCAAACTCTTAAAGGTTAATAATCTGTGATCACTTCGTTGATGTGTCTTAAAATCTGTACATACCATCAATCGTTTCACCATCCTGGCATTCAGGAGAAAGTGCAAAACAAAAACTAATAGTCGACTGATCAGTATACTATCAATTGCTTTGCTTTTCAAGACTGACTCTATTCATATGGAATACTAGTTCATTTGAATGGCCCGAGACTAAGCTTGTGTAAGGTTTTACGGCTTCAGTGCATCAACTGAGATCACTGGCAGAAGCACATATATATTTAAGCAAGAACACATTGACCACAACATATCAAGAGATCAACACTGCGTTCAAGGACACACTTTCAGATACAGATACTGAATTAAGCAAATAACATACTTACATGATTGAGCACTAGTGAGAGCATCTCCAATTCTTTCTCATATCTTGACTCAAATTTAAATTTGAGTAAAAACATGTTAGAAATAAGCTTCAAGCCTTTACCCAAACTCATGACCAATGAGGGGAGACTCAAATTTTTACTCAACTCACTAATTGTCAAATATTATTTTCCTTTAAAGATCTAATTGTCATATTTTACCCTCTATTAAAGTTTATACATTAGAGTCCTTTGTATCAAATCAAGATTTTTACTCAAATGTTGACTCAAATTTGAGTAAAAAATTAAGTCAAAGTTGGAGATGCTCTAAAGTATTAATATAGGCGTCCTCATTTACTAATTATGTAGAAACGATTACCTCTATAACTGGTTGATGAGAAGGTCAATTTTCCATACTTGTTAGAAGATTCACCAGTGTGTAAAGGAATGTTTGTAAGAGAAACTTTTGTCATGTACTACTTCATAAATTGAAGATCAGCTGTTCAGACATGCAACATGCAGATGGTTATTCGTATCATAATCCCAGGAATGCTAAAGACTAGATTTGGGAAACCATCATGATATTAGCATGTAAGAATCCAATAGTTACTTGATTTGGTATGATATTTTACACGATTAGGATGTTATGCACCCATAGTTTAATCCTTTGCATCTCAATTTGTATATTCATTGTTCGATAACATTCTAGCAATTATGTACCGTGGATTGCTGGGGCAGAAGGGAAGACGGGGTATATTAGTCACTGAAATTGTTAATTTTGGAAAAAAAATGTTCCAACATTTCCTTTTAGGCGCATGGGTAATTCAGGCCATTAATTTGAAAGAAAAAAAAAATCAAACGGTTTCAAATCCAAAAACACGGGATTAAGTGCTGATTTCCAAAGAATGTGCAGGCAATCCAGATATAGACTAAACCATAGAGAGGCAATAGGTAATTTTCCCATAATCAGCCCCTAAAAACCCTCTTCATGTTGTTGCTCATACACAAGTTGCATCAAATCTTTAGGGGTGTGTTTTCATTATTGTCATACACAAAGTAAGCTCATTCAATTTGAAAGCTTTCAGTTTTTGTGAACATGAAAATATGGACAGGTAATTTATATGGTTTTTCTTTCAAGTTGATCAAATCCAATGCCCATATGCACAAAAGCGAAAGAATTACAAGTAATCTTGGAAGACATCTTGTTATTAACACATAATTGAGCCAGTTATCTAGGACTATCATCAGCAACGAAGATAAAAACATACCTGGACAGAAGCAGAAGTGTCATGCAAAAGCTGAACCAAGGCAGTGATGACAAATTCATTCACAAAACGGCCTGCACTCAAATACTGAATGATGTTTTTCTATTAGGAAAGATCCCACGAGTGGAATCAGATTCAAAATATCATATATGTGGTATTGATATTGCGAACCTTGACTGACCGAGAGAGACTTTTTATACAAATGCAAGCCGCAGCACGTACTTCAGCACTATCATGCGTTAGTGCATTACTTACGAAGTCCAAGGCCTGCATTCAGAAAAGCTTTACAAGTTAGTAATACATTTAGCATGTGTTTTTCAAATAGAAAACCTCACACATATTGACTAAGTTACTGAATTGGCCATGCATGCTAGTTAGACCTTTCCAAGGAGGAGTTTTTTTTAATGATGGACAAAGAGAAGCATTGCCTTGATGGGAGACAAAAAGGTGGGGCTAGCAAAACTAGTAAATGGAGTGCATCCAAAAAGTGTAGTTATTTACTCTTTAGTCAGGTACAAACTCTCTCTCTCTATCTCTCTCTACATATGTGTGCATGCATCTGACCCACCCACCCCACCCCACACCACACTACTTCCCTTACTCATACCCCATAATCCAAGACACTAAAAACGCATATAGTATACAACATCATTCTCACTCTGAAATAAGATGCTCTTCCCCCTCAAACGCCCCCAATCGTTCTCTCACCAAATTCACCACATTAAGCACAACGTGACTACCCACCATGCCATCCTCACCCTTCTTCCTCTTCTTCCCCCATCAATGTCCAAACAAAAGCCAATGAGACCCACAAGACTTGAGAAAAAGACAGTAAGAGACTCTCGCACCTCACTAGCAAGTCTGTAATGGAGTAACAAATAAACCTCCCCCAAGTCAAGGGCAGAGCCACTGCTAGGCCAAGGGGTCCTAGCCCACCCTGAATTTTTTTTTATTACCTAATTATATTAGATATATCTCCAGCTCATTCAAGTTGTGCCTAACCATGACCCACTCCATAAATGAAGGCTTATTATGCTCTTTTCTCTCCATCAGGTGACATGTTAGTCATGCTCACCGCACAACACAAAAACCAAGCCTGAGACAGAGAGCAACAAAACAAAGGAAATTCGGAGAAGACAAAGCAACAACGGACATAGAGTTTTGTGGCATAATCCCAATTTCTATATTACAATTCGTTCAGTTTTATGGTATAATTCCAATGTTTGATCAAATGGGTCTTTGATTTGTTCGCTTATTGATATGTTATGTTTAATTTTGGGGTCCTAATTGCCCATAATCGTTGTAATTAGCAACTGGGTTTTGATTTGTTTATGCCCCAAGTTGTGACTTTGGCATTATTTTTCTGTATGGATGCGTCTATAATTTCATTTGTATATTAAACAAAGTTTTGACTTGTGAATTGCCAGACTCTTGACTCATATTCCATAGGAATTTTGGGTTCTATTTTGTACTATTTTTTTTAGATCTTGTGAATTTTTTCATGTCTTGATGAATATATCTCATAAAAAACGTTGTTAGATGGGAAATTGTGCATAAAACAAACTTGTTATTTGCAATCCTTTGGCATCTGTAGCCTTTCATCTAATGTGTCAACTGAGGGTTCCAAACAACTGGTTTGAAGGTGAGAGGAGCTAAATATGTGTGTGTGTCTTTGTTTTTGGACAAATTTGCAACAAAAATTTAACTAAGTTTGACCACAAAACAAGTGAAGTTATGTGTTTTTGGCTTTGTTAAATTGTCAATTGGCTATATTGTAGTATATATGCCCATTTTTTTTATTCATTTTTGTGCCACTTTGCTATCTAAGTCTGGTTCATTGTAATTATATTGCTATATATGATACCTTATCATCATTACTTGTGCAGCAAGTAATAATCATTGGACGACAAATAGTTTGATTAATTATATAAAGAAAGACATTTTTTATGGCATTGATAATAAAGTTATAATAAAATGTTTTCAAAGTAAGAAAAACTTGTCGGGATCAATTGTAAATGGTCATGATTTAGCTCATTTTTTTGTAAAAGGTTATAATTAGCTTCTTCTTTTTTTCCCACAGACTATGTATACTAGCTTTTGGCCCTCTATGTGTAATGAATTTGTATATGATGTAAAAAACCCAAATATATCACATTATTTTTATCGATTAATAGAAATATAATAAATTGTAGTTAAAGTATGCCCTCACCAAGGAATAAATTCCAGGCTCCGCCACGGGCTCCCAATCCCCGCGCTCCACGTAGGGTATTCTTTCCATGCGTAACACCACTAGACCGCATCTTTCATTTTATTGTCTGAACATGCACAGATCTTTCTTTGCATCTCAACTTATTCCCATTCTTGACAGCCTCAAATGTGTTGTCAAAACATAAAGTATGGAATGATTGAGCCCTTTCACCTCCCTCATTTTCCCTCCCATCTAAAAAATTCGAGGAATACAAAATCTCCATAAAGGACACCACTGACTGCAACTCCCAAATCTTTATGAGAAGGAAAATACAACTTAGTTTACTATATAGCACTCTAATATTATGGCCACATATGCCGAATATAATGAGCTTTCATCAATGAGCCATGAGACATCTATATGTCTTGCAAACTAATTCGTGCTGCCACTGCTTCATGCATTCTTCAATAACAAGGACAAATAATGCATATCTCCAATTCCAAAAATAGGCGGTCAATCACCCAAAGATGTGTGATGACAACAACAATCTTCAGTGATCTGCTTGGGAGGAAGCTCGTTTTGTTTAACAGTTCCTCATAACATTGTTACAAATGTGGAATTGTGATGTGTTAAATTATCTTAAATTGCGATACAAATGTTGACTGAACTGAATTTTTTTTTTCTTTTCATGGTGACAGAATATTCGGTATTCAAGGCTTAAATAGTCGCTTCATCAATATCTTTCCATAAAACTGAATAAATGGAAACGGTAGCAAAATCACAGAAATACTTGATTTCAATTGATACATAAATACTGAAGAGCTACTATGAAATCGTATATTAATGTTGCCAAACTTTCCATAAAACTGAATAAATGGAAATGGTAGCGAAATCACAGAAATACTTGGTTTCAATTGATACATAAATAATGAAGAGCTACTATGAAATCATATATTAAGGTTGCCAAACTTCCATATAGAGGAACCAACACAGAAAGAATTCAACAAATATCTGACATGGCCAATAACTCTAATAAAGGAGGAAAAACAACAAGTAGAAACGGCAACCTTAAGAATCAATAGATATTTTCTACAATAACGCAAAAAAATGAAGCATTTCAGATTATTCCAACTAAAATGAACATTTTTTGGACTCCTCTATTATTCATTCAACTCTGTAATGGTAAAAATGAAGGCATCTTAACTTTTTGGATATCCCATCAATTGAACCAACTTATTGGGGCTTGCATCTCCCACCTATTGGATAGAAACATCATTCAGGTAGCACAGTGCTACAAGGGACCTGAAAAATGAAAGCATTTTACATAAGTAGCTCACCTATAGGTTTCTTTGCTACCTACAACTAATTGAGTGGAGGAAATGATGTATCAGTTTTTGTCATTGTCAACCTTAAGATCCTCGTACACCTTTTCTCGTTAATCTAAATGATTTAGTACCGCTAAAAGAGTATTGAAACCTATCAAGGCATGAATAAACAAAACTTGTTAAAAAAATTCAGCCAGACCCCCTCAACCTATGGTGCAGCCATAAGACTGGGCAGTTTGACAAAGTCAGGAATCAAGGCCCCTGGTCCCGCTGATCCACAAAAGCGATTAAATGGGAAGAGCATGCGTGCAAAAGGTGAAAGGCGCAAAAAAGACATCAAAAAGATTATTTCTGAAAGAAAACTGATGGAGAATAACACTTATCTATATCTCCAACTTAATGCATTTAAGGAAATAACAAACCTTGATCGACATAAGCCTTGACCTGCAGCATTCCAATCTTGAGCAGAGATCAGCCAATGCCAGCAATATTCCTTGAAAACGTTTGGCCGGCGATGAGCCTTTCTGCAAGTGGTTGCATAGTTTATCAACGACATTTGCCTCAAAGGCTAACTTTTGCAAATCCTCCTTGTCTGCAACTAAACTAGATAAAACAAAGGCGGCTTCATCTCCAACTTGACCAGGATCATCAAGAAGTTCAAGTAATATCAATATCAACTTGTTTTTGATTCCTACATCTTGAAGATGAGAAGTACAGGCATTTCTTATAACAATCAAGCACATGCAGGCCAGCAATCTGGTTCGAGGATACCTATCCTTTGCTAATTCTGTTACAACACTCAATGGTCTTCCACTTTCACATCCCACAAACTTTGAAACAACTTCCGGATTGTCCTTGAAAATAGTGGCTAGAGACTCTAAACTAGCATCCCTCTGACTTAGAGAACCTTCAAGAAGAATAATGATCTTCTTTAAGACTCCAGCGTCACTCAATGCCTTCTGTTCTATGCTTGTATGGCAAGAATGCATAATGATACTTGCACCAAGTCCAGTAACATTCTCATTCTCACTATTCAGCAGTGAAAGAAGAAATTCCATGTTTCTGTCCTGAAGAAAATCATACTTTGTTGCCAATTGTGATTGATAAATCATTCTAAGAGAACGAGCACCAGCATCCACAACCTGCAGAAGGGACAAAACCATCCAAATGACATTCAGAAACATAAACAGATAAAATACTTCCAAAAGGACTAGCACATATGGGGAATGAGGATAAGTTCTTTTACAGATCCAAAGAAGACTGAAAACAAAATTTTCTGCATTGAGCAATTATGATATATTAATTTAGACTTAAAAAAATACGAAAACGTCAACTATTGTTAAAGCATCCAACTTGTAACTAATTGGCAACGAGCGGAGAAGCCTCCAACCTCATATACCAGTTTGGAGGAGCTATTTTACTGATGTAGACACTCCACTGCATGGGTGACCCCCACTCCCACCCACACTTGAAGAGATAAATAAGAAAGACAAATTCAAAGACATAACCAGTACACCTATGGGCACAAACAAAGGGGAATCAACTATCAAATCAATTAAATAGAGTCTTGCCTAAACCCGCCTCAAACTTAGCACTAAAACCATGCTAAAGGATCCAACTCCAAGTCAATTGGCAATGAGTGAGAGATGCACAAAAGTCTTAGTTTGTGAGGTGTTAATTAATTGGTACAGGAGAAGCTCTAACAAATATAGCCACCATGCTTTGGTTGAGCTGAGCTGCATTGAAAGTTGATTAATGACAAACTAATTGGTTGGTCTTTGGAGCATGTACAGCCTTGATGAAAAGTTCCAACACAAAAAAAAAAATCCACAATTCTTGGCATGAAAGCAAATTATAACATATTACTCTAAAAGTTCACTTGAAAAACACAATAAGGTGACCTAGTGTACGATTCTCTCAATACTGTAGGATCTGGGGAGGATTATATGTATGCATCTTTACCCCGTCTGTAGAGAGGGTGCTTTTGTGACTTAAACCCTTAATACCCAAATCACAATAGAGCAATCTTACCACTGCGCCGATGCCCTCTCTCATTTGAAAATGTACAATATTTTAGATAAATTAAAACCAACTTTGCTCAACAGGGAGATAGTTATAGTCACACATGCATCGCATCCACTCGAAAGCATGTGAAGTAACATTTTCCATAAAGTCAACTCAGTGTAGACTAAACACACTTCTTGTGGCAGAATTCTGTCAAAATATGGCAATTTGGAAACAAAACAACCAAAGTACAGCACTTGTGAACTTACTTATGAAACTATGACACTTTTTAAAAGCAGAATCGTTGCGGGAGAGTTGGCCCCACTTTTAAATCAAAGCATTGTATTTTTCAACAATCATGCTTTTAAATCAATATTTTTTACAGACCATGTTTTTATTAAAATGTGGAGTTGTTGACCCCACTTTTTTAAAAAATGTTGTACTTTGATAAATAAGTTTAAACGTACTGTAGTTTGATAATTTTACCGGTGGTACTTAATTTTATCGTATTCTGGTACATAATTGGCAAAACAATGGAAAAAGTAAACCTCAAACTCCAAAGCTAATTAAAGGAATAAACAATTATTCATCACGACAGAAATCACATAACCAATTATGTCAAAGGCAATCTCTCGAAGATGTTTATGTTGATTTTTAAAAGGGAACTAAGTGGTTTCTCATAGGCTAATAGTAAACAAGAACAGATGACATTCTAGGCATCTATTCTTCACCATCATTCTGCCAATGCCATTTGTTGTCAGCTGCTCCTCCAAGTAGCGTATATCAGTGCATATCTGTAGTGATGTTTGGTGTTGGTGCTTGTAAGCCTATAGATCCCAGAATAGTGACCTGATAAATCACTTTTCACGTCCATCGAACAAAGGACCAACATATATTCTATGTTATGGACAACTTGGCAGATGGTGCAGCCAGCTGCTAGACATGCAGTTAATTTCAGACTATGTTTGGCCTGATCCTATCTTCTATAACAATGTAGCAGCCCTCAGAGGCCTCCGTCTCCTGATTCAAAACCTAATAATGACAAGCTTTCCTTTAGTGACAGTTTTTCGCAGGAGTTTTGGTCCCAAGTAGAATTCAATGATGCTTTCAAATTGTTTTCCAAACCAACCTCTCCCACACACCACACTGTATACTGTGAGTGTTCATACATAACAATGTGGAAATACACTCAATGTTTCATTTAGTAAGACAATTATCATCCTACTTCTTCACTTAGGTTCAAGCTTTTTCTTGCAATATATAGTTACATTTCTTGTACATCTATGGTCCTTATTTATCAAGTAATTAAAAAAAATAGTAGAAAGCTAAATATAATTCAACATTATTAAATGCTTCCAGATCTCCATTATCATATTATCTACACCTGTAAGAGCTAGTTAGTAACTCCAATGTCCCCCTTAATGTGCTTATTTCTGCTTTGAATGTTCTTTGGCACATACACATTTTATTATGCTCAATTCTATTACTTGAACACATGGTTTTTTGACACATCATTACCGAATGAGGGATTCATATGACAATGAAGAACACAAAATTCACCCTATCTACAATCACGTGAAGACAAGACAATCCAACACATTCTAAAATCATACTCAAACCGCTGAAAATTACAAACTAATCCATGCAACATTTTCATTATACCGCCAGTAACTATAAGCTCCAATAAGCCACTTAATGCATTCAAAGTCCTAAACTTTCCAGAATGCATTCCACCTTTGCTTCCCAGTAAATCTCGTAACTTTAATTCAATCAAATTAGGCACTACATATATTTTATATCTCCTTTCTCACAAATTAACCCTTAGTTCTATGTTTCTTCGCGTAGGACAACCGAAGAAACATCATTGAAAGATTTTTTCCTAACACAGCTCCCAAATTTATCCCTTTTTTTTCCAAAAATTTTACAGAAACATCATTGAAAACTAGCATATTTATTGCAATTACCTTCTCGTTGGGATGAGAAATGAGGCTCAACAAATGAGGAAAAGCTCCAGAATCAAGAACCGCCTTGACACCGGCATCAAATCCACACGCGAAGCTCCCAATCGTGGCGGCGGACTGAATCAGAAGCGAAACGACGTCGTCCTCCGCATTTCCAACCTGTTGACCTAACAGAGCTTCGGACAGAATTGAGACGACGGAGGGGACAGCGCCGAGCTTCATGTAAGAAAGTTTTTTGGTGCGATTGCCAATGATCTGGTTCTTGAGCTCCCTTAATGCCTTGAGCTTGGTCTCGTGGGCGGTGGAGGAGCTCAGCCGTTGGATCAGGTCCTCCGGGTGGTGGTGGTGGTGGTGGTGGTGGTGGTGGTGAGTCGACGACGCTGACGAGGCTGAGGCAGGCATGGTCGCCGGAGTATTGTAAATGGCATGTGCAACTTAGTGTGTGAGAGAGAGGGGATGAAATGATTTTGGGTTTACTCTGTTTTTTCGGATGAGAGAGAGAGAGAGAGTTTGGGGATTTATTTACTAGCGAGTAAAAATAACTCGATCGCTTATGACGATGACACTACTGTCTACTAATAGAGCGTCAACACGCTACCTAAATTCTTCGCTTAGTTATTTTTAGATAATTTTTCTTTAAAATGTGACTTCAATATATTAATTATTTTAAAATGTGACTTCAATATATTAATTATTTGTCTATTTCTCATTGTTTGTTTTTCACTCGATACATCTAATTAGCCTACATTTCTCTCGCGCTAGACTCCGCCTCTCTCTACCTCCCTATGCCTTTCCATAGATTGATCACAAAACTCCATCAATCTCTGCATCACTCTGTCTCAAAACTCTTTCGATTGTGATTATCGCTTTTCTCTGTCATTAATTTGCTCAGACCATTGCCTCTCTTAGATTTGCTGTTTCAAAGCTTCAAATTTGTTCAAACCATCGATTTGATGTTTTCAGGTACATATGTTGCCTCTCTCTACCTCTCGTTATATGCGTGTATATAATGGATTTGGTATTCTTTGGGTTTCCTACCCTTTTTTTGCAAAACTTCTGCCTCAGCTTGTTTTAACTATTTTTTGATTCAATGTCTTTGCTTGAAGTGATCACAAAGGCTTCGCCCAATCCCAATCCAACCACCGTCGAATCACCTTACTCAATCATTCTCAACGTATACCCAATTTTCCTAAACTTAAAGGCACTATCCGATTCCTCAAACGACCCCTCACTCCCAAAACAATCCCTACCTGATTCATCGAGATTTTCAATTCAAATTTAGTTACGAAATTTGATTTGTGCAGTTTTGCAACTCCAATTTTGAAATCATGGATAGTTTGAATAATTGTTTGTATTGATATGGGACATATATTTGTATATTGATCGTTTGTGTATATCTTGAATTCACTTCATGCCTTTGTTAATTTTTCTTGATTAGTATAATTGGAAGTATTGATTTTTTGCTGGATGATCATGGGATTTGGTTTGAATTGAATTAATAAAAATCAATAAAAATTTGATTGTGGCGTTATTAATAAATATGATCATTATAAATATGACCGTTATTAATAAAAATCAAAATTTTAAAAATTTTATGACGTGACGTAACACGTCAGCATGTGATATCATCAATATGGTGATGACATGACATACTACATAGTATTTTAGATTTTATTATTGAAAATTAGTTAAAGTTAGTTAAAGTGGTTGACTAAAATAGATAGCATTGTTGAAGTGAATTTAAAAAAGTGATTAGTTAAAGTAAATAACACAATATTTAATATATTTTAAGTAAATATTTTAGATAGCATTGTTGGAGATACTCTTATTGATTAAAAATTAATTATATAATATTTATATTTTTAATAATAATTTTTTTTCCGTCAATTATTGGTTATAATATGAATAGTCTTCCCTCTCATTTTATAATTTCCTTGAACCAATATAATCACCCTTTATTCTCCTCCACGAGCTAACCATCTTCTATTTAAATTCCTTTAAAAAAAATTCCTTTTATCACCCTATATATTTTTGTAATTATATGTCTAATTTCTCAGTGATGAGATGACCAAAAAAAAATTAGAAAGAAAGGTGAAAATAGAGAAAACGATCAAATGGACAAGAAGGGTGCTTAATGGGTAGTTTTTATATTATCAACAAATTATAGGCAAGAATAAGAATTTTGTGCATCCATGGGATTCATGTGTTTTTTTTTTTTGTCATTATAGATGAGTGTTTCTCTTACAAATGAAAATATTTTCTTCTTACTTCTGATGATTAGATTCAAGTAATATTACTTGATTTAAAAAGTTAGAAAAAAATTGCTAATATATTAATAATCGATTCATATATTAATATTCCAAACAAAAATATGCAAAATATAATGTATTGAATTTGAAGTATCCATTAAAAAAATTACTATTTCATTTTTGTTGTAAAATTAAAAAATATAGATAATAGAATTGTAAGGGACAAGATAATATAAAAATGCAAAGAATTGATCTTCTTAGCTTACGTATTTCTCAATGTGATCAAGGCTTTTTTTTTTGAGTCTTCAAACATAAGAATTATCAAAAACAATATTAAAGTTAGTATCAATGAGTAGAACTTATAGACCAATGCACTAATATTTACTAATTTTTATTTACTTGGTTTAGTAATTGTAAGGTTAGGGGCAAAGACGATACTAAACAGGGGCCTAGTGGGGCAACCCCTCATCTTTTGAAAAAGACCTTTTAACCCTTTAAATTTATATACTTTCTATTAGATTTTCAAAAAACATGTAAATTTGCACAAGACACATTGAATAAATGGGTGAAAATTCTCAATACAAACACGATCTGTTTAATTAACGGGTAACATGATACGATTCGTTTAACCCGTTTAGTTTTAAACGAGTCGTATTAGGTAAAGTCCGGTTAACATGGTAAATCACCCATTAAACCTGCTTACTTGTTGTTTAAAAATATTATATAATTTTATAAAACAAACACAAAAAAACTGTGATATCTAAAGATACCACACCATATTACAAAGTACAAACTATAATCCAAAACAATCAAATTCCACCAATAACATCTATGGGAAGAACATGGCAATCAGAGAACTTCAGGGTACCTATTCACATTCAAGGTATGTTGAAGAGTAAAATTTTATGTATATTTCTACTTATTTTGATTGTGAGACTCCGTTAAAATCTTATAGCTAAGACTCCTAAAAGGTCATAGTGAAAGACTGTGATTTTATTCTCTTTTCCTTTTAGTTCTTCTCTTTTATTTACTATAAAAAAAAATTTACATGAAAAGTTTTTCCTCTTTGCTATTTACAAAATCTTTTAAAATAATTATTAATTTACTATTATAGTAATTTTATTTAAATGGATAAATAGGTGATAAACGGATTGACAAGTCTCACCCGAACACGACCTATTTATTAAACATGTATGACAGATCAACCCGTTTATTACCCGAACCCGTTAAGGTTTCACAAAAATTCGCTTAACTTGTGTCGATTAATCGTGACATATCATATTTTAACAGGCCTACACATAGATGAATGTTCATCTTACAAATGAAAATACTTTGTTCTGATGAGTTTGATGGTCAACCAAAAAAAAAAAGTAAATAAGTGTAAAAATGAGTTAAAAATGTGGCCTATTTCTAAAAGTGGTGTTAAATTGACTAAAAAAAAAAAGAGGACAAAATTCAGTAACAAAATAAAGTTGTGCTAATATGACAGTAATAAAAAAGTAAAATTTGGAAGACAAAAGTTAAATTGAAGTTTAAAATTTCAAATTTTTAAAATTTAAAACGGGCTACAAAATTTTGTTCCAAATTTTATGATGACAAGTATAAAACCATTTTTTATTTTATTTTATGAGTCAAACTAATTTTTTTTCAAAAATATTGTACATACAATGATCTTGATATATTCTCTACATTGTAAGTTTGTCCATAATGATAACTTGTTAAATATAATATTTGAATAAAATTATTAATTATGATAATTGATGGGTCAAGTCCAAATGACCCAATCTATGTGGAAAGTCCAAATCCCAATTGAGGAACCCAATCTCATTAAAGATCCACTAAGCCCAACATAGTCCATGACCAGTCAGACACTCTGCTTTGCCACGTCATCAAGAGGGAGAGCATGGGGGCCTTACCTATACCGCAGAAGGAAACGGTCCACCCTCACCTTATATTTGATCGCATCTCATGAAGAGCTCCTCAACTACCTCACCCGTTGAGAAGAAGTCATGAGCTCCACCGAAATAGTTGCTTAGTTGCTGAAAAATAGCTGCAACCTGTTAGAGAACTACTATAAATTGCACGCCCCACCAACACTTGGGGGGTATCACTTTTTACCTGAGCATGACTCTCTCCTCTCCCTCAAAACTTGTATTCTCTGCTCCCCACACTCTTGAGTTAATAAAGTACCCGGTGACCAGAGTCATTCAAGAGTGGACGTAGGTCAAGTTAACCAAACCACTATAAATTGTTTGTGTCTCTCCATCTCCTTACTTTAATTACTGCATTTATTATTCACACTTGATAGGTGGTGTACAAAGCCATTTTGTGCATCATTAGTTTGGCGCCGTCTGTGGGAATGACAAAATTCTCACTCTTAAAATATTCCATTTATTGAACCAATGACGATCACTACCAGATCCATGAACCAACACGAAGACAATCCACTACGAGAGGAGGAGGTTGCTCCTCCACCTACCAATCCTGTCCCAAATGCTTCAGCTCCAAATCTACAGCAAATGCTGGAGACCATGCAGCAGTTGGTGGCCCAAAACCCGCAGATACTGCAAATCATGCTCATTGGACGAGGAGGAACACAACTTGGAGGTGCACAGCATGGAGGACCCCAAGGAGCTCCACGCCATGGACATCAAGGAGCTCCACACGCCTGCTGCACCACACCTAGGTGCCCCTACAGGGTTGGGCGCCCCACACAAGGGAGCCCCTCATGAGGGAGTTCCACCTCCTCCTCCTGCTTCCCACGATGAGGACCCTCATCTTCAGGAGGATGAGAGCGAGAATCAAAGCATGGAGCACGAAAGTCATTTCCATGATCACTCCAAGGGACCCTCCAACCATTGGGACGAGAAGATCAAGGAAGTGCAAAATCAATTGAGTGACGTCTTCAATGCCATGAAGGCGCAGGGACCCGAGACAGTAGACTACTTGGTAAGGCATATAGACACGCCCTTCAAGCCTGACGTGGCGAACTATCCCCTCCCTCAAAAGTTTAAAATGTCATCCGTGGAGACCTTTGACGGAACAAAAGATCCACTAGACCACCTCGACACCTACAAGACTCTGATGCAGCTACACAACGTCCCAGACGAAATCATGTGCAGGGCATTCCCAACCACTTTAAAGGGGTTCGCACGACAATGGTTCGCTAAGCTCCCCCCAGCCTCCATTGCCTCATTTGCTGAGCTAAGCAGGTCATTCGTATAGCATTTCATTGGGGGGTGCCGCCACCATAAGCTTGTCATCCATCTGCTTAGTATAAAGCAGGACTGGGAGGAGAGCCTAAAGAGCTACCTCATTCGTTTTAACGATGAGGTACTCCAAGTTGATGAGCCCGATGACAAAGTGACGATGACCGCCTTCTTGGGAGGTCTCCGCTCGTCAAGCTTTCTCTTCTCAGTGATGAAGCGTCCACCAAAGAGCATGCCAGAACTACTAGCAAAGACCCATAAATACATGAATACTAAGAACATCACAAGGACCAGGCAGGCGAAGTGAGTCCTCCAGAGCAGCAGGGGGAAAGAGGAAGGAAAGGGAGAGAGAAGACAAGAAGGAGACTAGCAACAAATGCGGTAGAACAGAGAGGGTTCCTGTCAAAGACCGGCTAGGTCCTGCTCCTCAGAAGGACCGACAAGCCTTCACTCCCCTCAATGCCGCTGTTAGGCACATCCTATTCTAAATCCAGGATGACCCCGCCATAAAGTGGCAAGGGAAGATGAAGTCTCCTCCAAATCCTAGAAATCCTAACAAGTACTGTCGTTTTCACCGTGACCATGGGCATGACACCGACAATTGTTATGACCTCAAAAGACAAATTGAGGAACTCATCCACCGTGGTCACCTACGCCAGTATGTTGCTAATAGAGAACGAGCACCACTAACTCATAATCAAGAAGACCAATAGTCCATGAGGGAAATCCACACCATCTCGGGAGGAGGACTAGTAGGAGGTGGAGAATCACTCTCTGCAATGAAGGCCCACGCCAAAAAGGCAAGGCACCTCGACAAGATGCGCTCATCCAAAGTGCCAAAGCAGGGCGACAACAAGGTCATATCTTTCTCAGAAAATGACCTAGAGGAAATCCGGCACCCCCATGACGACCCCCTGGTGCTCACCATGACCGTGGCCAATTTTCAGGTGCGTAGAATCCTAGTAGATAGTGGCAGTTCTGCGGATATCCTATTCGCAGAAGTTTGTGACAAGCTTAACTTGGGCAGAGAGAGACTATAGCCTATCAGATCACCCCTCATTGGGTTCTCAAGGAAAAAAGTATATCCCCTAGGGTCCATCACCCTACCTGTCACAGCAGAAGCAGCGCCCCAGAGCTCCACAGTCATGGTCAATTTCTTGGTCATAGACTGCCCATCAGCCTATAATATCATACTAGGGCAACTTGTCCTTAACACATTAAGAGCTGTGCCCTCCACCGATCACCTCATCCTCCATTTTCCAACCACCAATGGACTTGGAGAGGTCAGAGGAGACCAGGTGGCAGCGAGGGAGTGCTATGTCTCCTCCATGAAGACCAGGAAGCCACAGGAAGTGTTGCAAGTTGAGGTCCTTGATTCGAGGGATGACGCCACCATTGAGAGATGAGAACCAGTCGAAGAGCTCACCCCTACGACCTTGGATGAAGAGCACCTAGACAGAAGAGTATACATCGACTCTTCCCTTTCTGAAGACCTAGTTGGCCCGCTAATAGACTTTTTGAGATGTAACATGGGCGTCTTTGCATGGTGACATGCAGACCTTGAGGGAATTCACCCACAAGCCTGTTCGCCAAAAGCTAAGGAGCGCATCCACTGAAAGGGCCCAAGCTATGGACAAGGAGGTAGGAAAGGTAATAGATAACGGGGCCGTCAGAGAAGTAATATATCCTAAGTGGCTCTCCAACGTGGTGATGGTCACTAAAACTACCGAAAAGTGACGTTTCTGCGTCGACTTCACAGAACTCAACAAGGCGTGCCCGAAAGATAGCTACCCGCTATCACGGATCGACCTCCTCATCGATGCCACTGCAGGGCATGAGTTGCTCACTTTCTTGGATGTTGACTCTGGGTACAACCAGATTAGCATGTACCCCCTAGACTAGGATAAAATATCATTCATCACTCCGAAGGGAACCTATTGGTACAGGGTTATACCCTTCGGACTAAAGAACGCAGGAGCAACCTACCAACGGTTGGTGAACAAAATGTTCCAGTCTTAGATCGGTCGAACGGTGAAGGTGTACGTGGATGACATGCTGGTGAAAATTCTTGCAGTAATAAACCACATCGATCACTTCCAAGAAACTTTCAATGTCCTAAGGTCCTATTACATGAAGCTCAATCCTGAGAAGCGCGCCTTCGGCATGGGGTCTTGAAAATTCTTGGGCTTTATGGTCTATTAGAGGGAAATTGAGGCGAACCTCGATAAAATCAAGGTCATCCTCGACATGAAGTCACCTTCCTTGACCAAGGAGCTCCAACACCTCAATGGAAGAATCGCTACACTCAATAGGTTCATTTTCAAATCTGTAGACAAATTGTCTACCCTTCTTAAGATTCTTCAGAAGGCTTTTGAGTGGGAACCTAAGGCGGAGGAGGCCTTCCAAAGGCTCAAGGTCTACCTAGCTACACCTCCCCTCCTATCACATGCCACTCCGGGAGAAACTCTCCATCTTTATCTTTCTGTTTCCTCATCAGCAGTAAGCTCAGTACTTATCAGAAATGATAATGGAGTGCAGAAGCCAATTTATTATGTGAGCAGAGCATACCAGGGGGTAGAGATAAGATATTCGAATCTAGAAAATTGGCACTCGCCTTGATCACAACGGCGAGGCGACTACGACACTACTTTCAGAGTCACAGCATAGTGGTCGTCACAGACCAATCTCTCAAAAGAGTCTTGGAAAAGCCAGACGTATCCGGCAGACTTCTTAAATGGGCAGTGGAACTCGGGGAGTTTGACATTCAGTACTAACCAAGGGCAGTCATCAAAGCACAAGCCCTAGCAGATTTCATTGCCGAGCTCACACCAACAAAAGAGAGAAACTGCAGGGATGCCCAGATGCCTAACGGGGACACCCAGAAGCCTAGCAAAGACTCTTAGGCACCCAAGCTGGGCACCCAGGTCTCCTTCCCAGGCGCCCAGACTTCATCTCCAGGCACCCATGCAATCTCTCCAGGCGCCCAAGCTCCAACTGGCGTCCATGCCACACCAAGCGCCCAAACAGGTGCCCAGGCAGTACCCCTAGGCACCCAAACAACTCCAGGCTCCCTCAGGCGCCCAGGCTACTCCCTCTGGTACCTAGGCCGCTTCTTCTAGGGCCCAAACTGTTTCCCCTGGTGCCCAGACCACTTCCCTAGACGCCCAGTCACCTACTTTAAATTCCAAACCCTCCTTTCTTCTACTTTGGAAACTCTATGTGGATGACTTCTCGACCAGTGAAGGAGGAGGAGTTGGCCTAATCTTGATCAGCCCAGATGGCACCACTCTCAAGTATGCAGTAAAGCTCTACTTCGTTGCGTCCAACAATGAGGCGGAGTATGAAGCTCTCCTCTTTAGATTACAATTGACAGTGAAAATGGAAGCTCAACACCTCGCCACCTTCAGCAATTCTTAGCTGATAGTTAATCGAGTGAAGGGCAA
Organism: Ilex paraguariensis; assembly: GCA_963454935.2. Lineage (NCBI taxonomy): Eukaryota > Viridiplantae > Streptophyta > Magnoliopsida > Aquifoliales > Aquifoliaceae > Ilex > Ilex paraguariensis. The sequence continues at coordinate 118,881 of CAUOFW020004269.1, read as the reverse complement.
GTTCGAAGCCAAATGAGCTAGGATGCAGAAATACCTTGGCATGGCGAGAAGCATGATTGTAAAGTTCCACTATTTCCAGATAAGCCACATCCCCAAAGAAGACAACATGGCCGCCGATGCACTCGTAAAGCTTGCCTTATCCGTGGAAGCCCCATCAAGAGAGCCAGCATTCATCGGTCACCAATTCGAGCCAAACAAGTTGGATATGGAGGCCACAAATGTAAATTGTACATCAGCTGAGTCAAACTGGATGACCCTAATAACAGCGTACCTCCAGGAAGGTGTGCTGCCAGATGATCCTCTAGAGGCCAGGAAGTTGAGAATGAGAGCCTCCAAGTTTGTTGTCCTGCAGGACACGTTGTACAAGAAAGGTTATTCCTTGTTGTTGTTGCAATGCCTCTCACCTGAAGAAGCTCACTATGCCTTGTGAGAGATCCACGAGAGGATCTATGGGAACCACTCTGGAGGGCGCTCCCTTGCCCACCAAGCGCTCAGACAAGACTACTTTTGGCCCTCCATGGTAAGGGATGCCTAGGAATTCTCCAAGAAGTGTGACAAGTGTCAACGCTTTGTACCTATGTCCAGTCAACCACCGGAGGAGCTAACAACCATTTCAAGTCCGTGGCCTTTCTCCAAGTGGGACATCGACATCCTAGGCCCCTTTCCTCTCAGCAAAGGACAGTGCAAGTTCGTGGTGGTGGCAATCAATTATTTCACCAAGTGGGTAGAGGCCAAACCCTTAGCTAAAATCACAGATGTGAAAGTCAAAGATTTTATCTGAAAGATTCTGGTCTGTCACTTCAGGGTTCCCCACGCTTTGAGATTAGAAGAGCTCCCATTAAATTATCCAAAGTTGAATGGAGTGTTTTCCAATGGTCATTGGGATTTTTCATTGTGTCCTGAGCTGTCTGAACAAATGGTTAGTGAGATAACTTCATGTCAGATTTCTTACTTTGATAAGCAAGATGTGAGGGTGTGGATGCCTACTTCTACAGGCAAGTTTTCAATTGAGTCAGCAAGGTCTACAGCTAGGCAACATGGGCTTTTCTCTTTCAACTGTTGCTCTTATTTGGAAGCAGCAGGTCACTCCTACAGCAAGACTTACATGATGGAAGATTTGGCAGCATGCTCTACCTTTGATTCTAATATCATGTCCATTGGTGTTGCTATTGTTAGTAGGTGTTCGATGTGTATGCGTCATGCTGAGACAGTGGACCATCTTTTTACTCAATGTCTGTATGCACAGGCTGTGTGGGCAGCGTTTTCCTCTTTAATGGGTTTTACTTTGGTGCCTGGAGAAGGACCATTAACAAGGTTCAGAAGGTTGACACAGATTTACACCAAGCAATCTATCAGTCATGGCCTTATAAGAGGCGTTTCTTTGATTATTTATTGGCAAATATGGGCTGAGAGGTGTAGGAGAGGCTGTTTGAAGGAGTAAAAATGCATTCTTCTGCTTTAGTCTTTTGGATTAAGCACATTCTATCGTATCAGAGGTATGTTATTAATCCAAAGGTTACTGAATCTATTCAAGGTCAGGAACTTCTTTCTTTATTGCATGTAAAGCCCTCATCAATCAGAGTTAGGGCAGTATGAGTTTCTTGGATGTATCCAGCAGATGGGGTGTTAAAATTAAACGTTGATGGATCTGCTAAAGGTTGTCCAGGGTGGTCTGGTGGTGGAGCTGTGCTGCATAATCAGAGTGGTCAGTTAATTTTAGCAGCTTCCAAGTTCTATGGAGTAGGCACGAATATGGCAGCTGAAATTCGGGGCCTTGGTGGATGGGTTGCAATTATATCATAAGTTTTGTTTGACTTGAAATATGTGAAAGAGATACTCAAACTCAAAGTAGAGTCCCGTATATATAGCCAAAAATAATACAGAGTGACTTAAACATCCTTGTAGTTTAGGCAAAATATAAAAATCATAGTAAGGGTAAAAAAGAGAAAAGAAATCCTAATAAACCTAGACTATCTATACTCCAACACTCCCCCTCAAGCTAGGCGCAAAAATGTCAACTAAGCCAAGCTTGACAACGGAGTCCCGAAGAATAGACAGAGTGACAGGTTTGGTAAAAACATCCGCAACTTGATCACTGGTCCCCACAAACGATGGAGTAACAAGACCACTGCTGACCTTCTCCCGAAGAAAGTGAACATCGATCTCTATATGCTTCGTTCTCTCATGTAGTACAGAGTCAGAAGCGAGCTGAATAGCAGATTGATTATCACAATATAATGTGGATGGAGAGGTCACTGAAAAACCCAACTCGTCAAGAATCGATCGTAGCCAGATAATCTCACATGTGCCAAGTGCCAATGCCCGATACTCTGCCTCTGCGGACGAGCGGGAGACAACTGCCTGCTTCTTGCTCTTCCAAGAGATAAGATGAGTCCCTCGAAAAGCACAGAAACCCGTAGTAGATCGACCATCACATGCTCCCCCATAATCTGAATCTGAATAACAGGCTAGAGAACCGGTCTGAGATCCTGATGCATAAAACAACCCAAGTCCAGGACAAGACTTGAGGTACCGAAGAATATGATAAACTGCATCAAGATGAGGCTGACATGGCCTATGCATGAACTGACTAACTCGGCTGACTGCGAATGAAATGTCCGGCCTAGTATTGGCTAAGTAGATAAGTCTACCTACCAATCTTTGATAAACTGTCGGATCTTTCAACTCCTCACCTTCAGCAGTAAGCTTCAGGTTTGGAATCATAGGTGATGATGCCGGTTTGCACCCCAACATCCCAGTGTCTGAAAGAAGATCCAAAACATACTTTCTCTGAGAAAGAACAATACCTCTGCTTCTACGGGCAACCTCAATCCCAAGAAAGTATCGCAGAAATCCAAGATCCTTCACATCGAAGGCCTTCCCAAGGTCTATCTTGACCTGCGCAGTCCCAGAAACATCATCACCAGTAATAATAATATCATCAACATATACCAGAAGGATGACACACTGTCCAGAAGTATTCCGTCGAATAAAGCAGGTATGATCAGAATGACACCTGGTGAACCCCAATCGTATGACTACATCACTGAAGCGAGAGAACCAGGCTCGTGGCGACTGTTTCAGTCCATAAAGAGACTTACGCAGTCGACATACCTTTCCAGCATACTCCCCCTCACCACGAAAGCCCGGTGGTGCATCCATATAAATAATCTCGTCCAGATCACCGTGAAGAAACGCATTCTTCACATCTAATTGATGAAGAGGCCAAGAGTACTCCGCAGCCAGAGAAATAATTAACCGAACAGTAGTCAATTTTGCCACGGGGGCAAATGTAGCACCAAAGTCACGACCTGGTACCTGAGTAAAGCCCTTCGCCACAAGTCTAGCCTTGTAACGATCAATAGTACCATCTGCCAGAAACTTCAGGGTGTAAACCCAGCGACAGCCAACAGGCTTCACCCCTGAAGGTAAGGAGACAAGATCCCATGTATGATTACGCTGAAGAGCGTCCATCTCTGTCTGCATGGCAAGAACCCACTGGGGCTCCCGCATAGCTTCCGAAATAGAGCGAGGAACCAGCGTATCTGATAAGGCCATAGTATAAGCTCGAAATGTGGGAGACAGATTACCATAAGAAACATAAGCAGAGATCGGATATAAAATCTTGGCGGTCCAACCATATCGATCAACTGGACGGCGATCACGCCTTGGATAACGACGCCCTAAATCACCATCCTCTACTGATAATATCTTATCAGGTAAAGTAACTGGCTCAGCACCTGTAATCTCATCAGTACTAACAACAGGTGCATCAATATGCTCAACAAACTGAGAAGTATTACCTGCATCGCCTGAGGTAGAGGGGATATCAGCAGGGTGATGAGAGCGAGGACAACGAGCATACACCTGCAAAGGAAGAGAGACTGGTAACTCTGTACTGACAGGGATGAGTGACTCCTTGGGAGGAAAAACGGATGACCCTGTAGGGATAGTGATCAATGACTCTGACTCTTGTGGTAATGGAAAATCAAAGGGAGTATCATCAACTGGAGGGGCAGACAAAGGACTGAAAGGAAAATAAGGAATATGCTCAAGAAAGGTAACATCTAGACTGTGATACATACGACGCCTAATAGGATCATAACATCGATACCCCTTAGATTGATGACAATAGCCCACAAAGATACAACGAATCGCTTTATCATCAAGTTTATGACGAGTAGGAGACCGATCCTGAACAAAACATGTGCATCCAAAAACACGAGGGGGGACCGGAAAAAGTGTCCGCTCAGGAAATAAGACCTGTAAGGGAGCCTTATGCTGAAGAACACGACTCGGCGTACGATTGCACAGAAAGGTAGAAGTCAAAACAGCAAAATGCCAATAAGATTTTGGTACCCTCATGCCTCTAAGCAGACAACGTACCATCCCTATCAAACTCCTATTTTTCCTCTCAGCAACACCATTTTGCTCAGGAGTATATGGACAAGTGAGTTGCTGAAGGATACCCTGAGAAGAAAGGTGAGACACTAAAGCATCAGACACATATTCTTTGGCATTATCCGAACGAAGAGCACGAACAATGACATCGAATTGTGTCTTAATCATCTGTAAAAACTGAGTGATTATAGGGAGCACATCAGACTTCCTATGCAAAAGGTAGACCCAAGTACAACGGGTATGATCATCTATAAATGTCACATAATATCTGGCACCTGACAGAGCAGTAACGGGAGAGGGTCCCCAAATATCAGAGTGTATTAGGTCAAATGGCTTGGGTGACTGGTGCATGCGAGGAATATAATTGGCCCTAACATGTTTTGATAGGGAACAGATAACGCAATCAAGTTTACCACCAACACAAGCATTACTCAAAGCAGGAAACAACATACATAAATATTTAAAATTTGTATGTCCAAAACGGTCATGCCACAATTGAACAGTTTGTGACGAAAAATCATAACGACAACTACTAGGTAAAATACTAGCATGCAAGCTAGGAACAGAAAAAGATAGAGCAGGTGCAGGTGAAGGAATTGGTGAAACTGGAGATGGATTGCCAAGATAATACAGTCCATCTCTTTCATGTCCCTTGATAATAATCCTCCTGGTACTCAGGTCCTGCAAATAACACGAATCAGATAAGAATACAACCGCACAGTGAAAATCTCTGGCTAACTGATGTACAGATAATAGATTCATGGCCAACTTTGGCGCATGAAAAACCGAATGTAATGTAAGGCCATCTGGGAGACGGACTGTACCCCTACTAACAATAGGGGCATGTGTTCCATCTGCTAACTGAACCTGTGTATGTAACGGCTCGTCAAAAGTGGTGAAGTGATGGGCCTCACCTGTCATGTGACCATTCGCACCCGAGTCCAACATCCAAAGGGGAGATGAACTGGCACAAGCGTGAAAGGCACGAGATATACCTGTAGTGGTGACAGCAGCAGTAGTCAGACTCTGAGAAGTCAGAGCAGACATAAGTATATCTAATCGGGAAGTGATAGCATCCATATCACTTTGCCAAGGAGGAGCAGTAGCAGGAGTGGCGGTAGTGGGCGGTGGTACCTCAGCAATAGCAACAGTACGGCTGCGAGAAGGTGGCTTAAGCTCTGGATGGAGCTTCCAGCAAGTAGCCCTGAGATGTCCTGGTCGGCCACAATAATCACATTGACGGGAATCCCCCCGTCTGCGCTGATCTGGGGCGCCCTGACGGCGCTGGTCTGAGCGTTGCCCATCCCTGACTAAGGATCCTGAACGGGACCCTACAGCAGCTGCAAGGGCCATCTGGTCAATCGAAGGAGTCAAAGCTGCAACTGGAAGTGATGCAATACGGACTCGACGCTCATGCTGCTCAATCATCCCATACACCTCATAAAGAGAAGGAAGTGTCAACATCGACAAGATCTGAGAACGAGGTCCCTCAAACTCATCACGAAGCCCCATAAGGAACTTGTGAATCCTATCCTCCTGCTCTCGAGTATGCAAGAATGCTGCTCCCTCGGGCTCTATCTTCGGAATAGCAGCAAGAGGACGTAGAGACTCATACTCAAGCCAGCGCTGGGTCAAATAGCCATAATAATCCTGAACGGTCATATCTCCCTGCCGAGCATATGAGAGCTCCTGAGAAAGCTCATAAACACGAACTCCCCGTCCTGACTGAGAATACATCTCTGATAATGCGCTCCATAGCTTCGGAACAGAGCTATGAAACTGGTGGATCCTGCAAACAGAGGGCTCCATTGAGCCAAATAACCATCTAAGAATGGCACAGTTTTCAGAGAACCACGCAGAATATCCAGGGTCGGTATCAGCTGACTTTGGGTGAGATCCAGTCAGCCAACCAAGCTTCCCTACACGGCCTAAGAAAAGCTGGAATGAGCGTGACCACTCAGCGAAGTTACGACCATTCAACAATTGTGCCGTAACTTTTTGAGAGATCATGCCCGGTAATGCTGGTAATGCAACTGTGCTAGTAGGCACTGTATACTGG
>CAUOFW020004269.1:99967-111478 GCA_963454935.2 Ilex paraguariensis | reverse complement strand
ACTATGACGAAGTGTGCGAAGGACCAAGCTACAACAAAAAAGCAACCCAGCAGTGGGCTGATGAACAGTGACCCAATCTTACTTTGTTTGTTGGTTTTTGACGGCTAATAATATTGGTTTGTGGGTTTGTTGGCTGTCACGGGTGCTTAGCTGTATTGGTTTTTGGGTTTGATTGTGGGTTGGTTTGATGGAGGCAGTCGGTGTAGACAGGCTGGTCAGTTGGTTTGTGGTTGCTGGTTTTGCTGTGTAGGCAGTCGGTGCTTTATGGAGGCAGTCGGTGTAGTGGGTTTGTGGAGTGTTGCGGCTAGGGGCTGGGCAGCAGGTTGTCGGTGGAGTTTCGCTGGTTTTGGTTCAGCGTTTTTCTATTTCGCTGGTTTTGGTTCGCTGGTATGGAGTCGGTGGATGTTTCTGGTTTTGATTTCAGTCGGTGTGGCAGGTCTGGTGGCCTGGGTGTGTCGCTGGTTGGCGTGCCAAGTTGTCGCTGGAGGTTGGGCAGGCTGTCACTGGGTTGCTAGGTGTGGCTTTGCTGCTGATCAACAGAGGTGTTGGTGGTAGCTGAGGGACTGGGGGCTGTTGCAGATTGTTTGAGCAGTGGAATGGTGGCTGCTGGGAAGGTGATGAAGGCTAGGGTTAAGGTTAGGGTTAGGCTTAGAGATGGAGGCTAGGGTTTTGGCTCTGATACCAACTTGAAATATGTGAAAGGGATACTCAAACTCAAAGTAGAGTCCCGTATATATAGCCAAAAATAATACAGAGTGACTTAAACATCCTTGTAGTTTAGGCAAAATATAAAAATCATAGTAAGGGTAAAAAAGAGAAAAGAAATCCTAATAAACCTAGACTATCTATACTCCAACAGTTTGTCTGATTACAAGTTGGTCATTGAGACAGATTCTCAAGTGCTTGTTAATATGGTTAAGGGTAGTTATGAATGCAGATAGAGGTACCTTTCTTTATTTTATCAACTGCAGAAACTTCTCCGACCATTAAATTTTGAAATACATCATATTTATCGAGAAGCAAACTCTGTAGCTGATTTTTTAGCTAATCAAGGTGTCCAAGATTGCGCTGATAGGGAGATTGTTTCACCAGAATCTTTATCACCTGAGGGGCGTCATCTTCTTTTTCAAGATCAGCTTCAGCTGAGAGTCCTAAGGAGGAAATACCAGGCATCTATTCTCTTTTAATTATGCTATCTACTCAGCTCAATCAGCTTCCTCTTTTATCTGGACACTACTTCGGCAGCTGCATGAATATTTTTCCGGCTGAGTTTTATTTCAGCTGGACTCTATCAGCAGGGATCAGCAAATTCAAACAGAACAGCTTGGGGAACTGTTCACGTTACTGTTCCTCTGTAGTGATTTTCAATCAATTTCTTTGCCGCAACAACTCTCAAGTCTCAAGGGTCAAGCTGGCCCTCCGGCTCTCATTCCTATTCTTCCACCAGCAAACCACTGTTACAAAGGTTTAAGAAAATCTGTTTGGTGCAAGTAATGCTAATGAGCATGAAAACATACCTAATCAGAGTAAAACACAACAAAAATAGTTCAAGGAAAGCAGCATCTACAAAATATTCCAAGGAACCAAGGCTTTCTGTACTAAGATTTATGATGAATCGACTTTTAAGTGTAATCACAATGGTATGACTTTATAATCACGTTCCTCCTCGGAATGAAAAACTAGTAATGCAGGCAACTTGGGCCGTGGAGTAAAAACCAAGTGTAAAGAAATCTCACCCTCAGAATGCGACTTCTCTGAACTCATCATCTGGAATCTTAGTCCATGTGTGGCCAAAAATTTGAACTTCATTTGATTGCAAGAACCCCGGTGCTTGGCCAAAGATATTTTAAATTATCATACCAACTCCATGTTTCTTTGGAGTTTGAAAACAGAAAAAAAAAATTCCATAGCAAATGAAAAGCTTATATTTCCCCTGATATATGAGTTACCCAACAATTTCAATCAAAAGCTGACCCAACACTTATTAATGATCTGAGGCGTTCGAGCTATTTTATTAGTTTGGAGGTTTGAAACTCTTTATACTATATCTATATAATAAAACAAGAGTGTGTTTGAATTTTATTTCAGTCATATTTTTTCCCTCAAAATCATCACCAATCATTTACCTCACTCATCATCCCTTTGTCAGACTCAAACGTCAAATCACATCACTCATTTCTATCACATATTTAATCATTTTTATATTTCCTCCCTAAATATATCACACTACTCATTTTTATCATATATTTAATTATTTAATATTTAATTAATTTGTAATTAATATATTTTGAAAAAATTTAATATAGTAGGATCGGTTTTTTGGACGCTCGAATTTTATATTTTATCGTGCCTTCAGACACGGGTTATGACTAGTATACATTTATAGTAAGAAGATAGAACATGCGATAGGATTACCAATTTGACCAATGAAGACCGTATCAACCAGAGATGCAATGAGCACCAAAGAGGGCACTCGAAGGTCATTCTTTTAACCACATTAATAAAAGGAACCATCTAGAATAAAAGAAAAAATAGCAGAAACTATACCGCATATATGGAAATCGAAGGGCATCCGATGCCATGAATGATTTTGAAATTCAAGTTGTTTCATGCCAACACTTCGACTTTTCAGGATCATTAAGGCAAGAAATATTCCCATTCAATAAGTGTATCTAAATATTTCAAAGCCAATGAACTACATTAAATATCAAAGATTTATACTAATTGATTTTTGGAGAAACCATGCAAAAAACCAGTATTCAAATGTTTAATTGATAATGAAAATCTATTTCATTTAAGAATTCAAACAGAACCAGTTGGTTTTGGCGGCGATGGTATATACACAGAAAAAATCAGATACTCTGCCTCGCAGCATTGATACAAATTACAGACGGGGGCAACCTTCCAGGATTTTTGTCAACCGCTTTCTACCCTTGTCATCGGGTGGTTGTCCTTGGTCCTCCTTACCTTTCCAAAGTTCAAAATCTTGCCTCGGTCAGAAGCATACCAAATCATATCAACCATCAAAAACCAGGCAATCATTTCAGCATTCCATAGGCCTCACCAGTAATCCTTGCAGGAGCAGAGGCCATTAAAAAAATGATGGAAACGGCTTCCATCCCTCAGAACAATTTCCCTCCTAACCAATTTAGAGACATGTTTACCAAATTCATGGCAATCGCCACATACCCTTAGATTCTTGGTTATCAAGATTGGGGATCCACCAGCCACATTGATCAGTCCAAAAGCAACTGCAAGCTTTTCACTGTGGCTGAAGAGCCTCTTAAGTTTCTCCTCATCCTCTTCATCATGGAGAACCCAACGAAGATCAGGAACATATCCTCTTTCCTTAATTAAAGACAACAAATAACTCAATTTTGCATAGATTTTGTCACACTGAGGGTGCAATCTATCTCCGGCGGTAAAAGAGTGAACTTCACTTCTAACAACAATCCAACTTTTTCCTGGTGGTTTTCGTAAACCCTTCTCCGCAAGCAGTGTTCTCAACTTTCTGACCTCCGACCAAAGACCCTTAGCAGCATAGATATTAGACAGCAAAACATAATTGCCTGCGTTTGTAGGTTCTAGCTCAACAAGCTTAGCAAATATGATTTTGGCTACTTTAGTTTCTGAATACACTCGACAGGCACTGAGCAGAGCTCTCCAAATAGATGCATCTGGTGCAATGGGCATTGAATTGATTAGCTGCCTGGCTTCATCTAAGCGCCCTCCACGTCCAAGCAGATCAACCATGCAACCATAGTGAACAAGCTCAGGGTTTATGTAGAAATCCTGAACCATGGAGTGGAAAAGCTGCAAGCCCTTTTCTATCAAACCAGAATGGCTGCAAGCAGATAAAGCTGATACAAAAGTTATTCCATTTGGTGTAAAACCAGCTTCTAACATTTGTGAGAAGGTAAGCATAGCATCACACCCTCGCCCATGCATGCCGTAGCCAGCTATCATGGCGTTCCATGAGACAATATTCCTCTTTGGCAAGGTTTTAAAGATTGTTTCAGCATTGCGCATATGACCACATCTTGCATACATAGTTATAAAAGCATTTGCAAGAGACAAATCAAAACCAAATAAAGACTCCCTCTGAGTTGCATATGCGTGTAGGCATTTGCCTTGCGGAAGATAAGCTAGATGGGTGCAGGATGAGAGGACATTAACGATTGTCACCGAGTTTGGCTCCATTTCTGAGATCATTCGGCGAAACAGCAACAGAACTTTGTCAGCTCGATTGTTGCTAACGTAACTGGAAATCAAAGAATTCCATGAGATCAAATCTCTTTCATGAAACCCTTCAAATAACTTTCTAGCTGTTGGCTCATCGCCACAGTTCATAAACATTTCCATGAGTGCAGTGTTCAGTGCCAGGTCAATTTCAATTGGGTACTTTATCACATAACCATGGATGGACCTGCCAATATTTAGAAAATCTTCACCTGCACAAGCAGTGAGAATAGACACTATTGTATGAGAGTTAGGTTCAACTTCTGATTTTTGCATGTGCCCAAAGAGTTCCCATGCTTGACACCTCAATTTATTTCGGGCCAATGCCAAGATTGAAGTGTTCCATGAGATTACATCTGCATTTCCGATCTCCTCAAAAACTTTTAAGGCATCTTCAATACGATTTTGCTCTGCATACATACTCAACAATGGAGTTCCAATATGTATATTCCTCCCCATCCCACTTTTTATTACATGAGCATGTAAGCTTTTGCCATTTCTCAAACCAATGACCAATTCTTCACATAAAGGCAACATGATAGCAATAGTTCTTTCGTTTTCAATGCCTTTTAATCGCATTTTAATAAACATACTAGTTGCTTCTTCATTAGAACTGCTCTCAACATAAGCAGATATCATAGAATTCCACAAAGCGACATCTCTGATAGGGATCGACCGAAATAGATCACGGGAAGATTTTAAACTTCCAGTCTCACTATACATATTAATCAACGCATTTGCTATATACAAATCTTTCTTAAAACCACATTTTATAGATAATTGATGGATTTGCATACCCAATTGATGAGACCCAAACTCTGCACAGGCCTGTATAGCAACCAACATTGAGACAGAGTCGCACTTAACACCATCCATGAGCATGCAAACAAAAAGCTCCAAAGCTTTCAAGTTATCCCCCACATTAAAATACCCAGTAATCATTGCGTTCCAGCTCACAGTGTTCTTTAAAACCATTAACTGAAATACAAGACATGCAATGCTCACATCAAATCTCAAATAAAACCCAATCAAAGAAGTACCCACATGGGCATTCAAATGCAAAATTCCATTGCGCAAACAGTACCCATGTATCTCCTTTCCAAGTCTCCATTCCAAAAGCTCCCCAGACGCCACAAGTAATGCCACAATGGTAACCGAATTGGGTTTCAAATTCTCCCTTATCATCTCCCTAACCAACAATATCGCTTTCTCATATTTCAAACACCCCACACACCCAGAAATCATAGCATTCCATGCAACAACATCTCTATCACCCATTTCATCAAACACGCGATGGCCATCTTCGATACACCCACATTTGCAGTAAAAATCAATAAGACCGGTCCATACTCGGACATCATTAATCAAATTAGTGTTTAAAATATAATTGTGTAATTTCTTGCCTCTTTCAATGGCTTGTAAACGGCCACAAGCCTTGAGAATGAGAGGCAATGTGGTGTTATCAGGCGAAATGCCCAGAGATTCCATTTGGGTATACGTAGTGAGTATTGCGTGGTCATTTTTCTGCTTGCATTGTTGTTTGATGATTGAATTCCAGTGTTTTGAGTCTTGGGCTGGGCTCTGTTGGGGTAAGATTGGAATCTTTTGGAGGTTCATTGATAGAGGCACCTCCATTTTGAAAGGTAGTTAACCTTTGGAGGGGAATGCATAACTGCTTAATCAATTTTTGCACATCGGCTTGTTTGTACAAATCAATGGGCCACTCACCACACACCCACAACTAACAGACGCCTATATGTTCAAACAACTTTCTGGCTTCACAATGTGATACCTCTTTTACTTCATTTCATTATTCTCTTCAGAAGAATTCAACTTTCTAGCAGATTCCCACGAAGAAAGCTAAAAAATTGGAACCGAAGTCGTCACCGCCGTCAACACTAGACTGTGAGCAATGAGCTACTGCCGTTTAACAGCAGAGATTGAAGGCGAAGGATCTAAGTTTGTGTGGAACGCGAAGAGTTCGTCGTTGGTATTAGGGACGTTTGTATTGTGGTTTAATCGATGGAGTAATATTACACAGGGACATATAAAATTTAGGTGGAATAAGATTTTATATTTATTTTATTTTAATTTAATAATATATTATATCTGGTGTTAAACTATAATTTCAACATTCTCTTTATTTATTTATTACAAATATTATCTGTGTAATATCTACTTAAAAAAATTAACAATTACGACTAACCAATATAAAAGATAATTTTAATTTTTATAAAATCAAAAATTACGACTAGACTTTTATATGAAAATTGTACCGGAGGGTATTTTGATTTTTTTAGTTTATAATACCTATCCTCTAAGTGGTATTCATTAAGACATTTTACAAGGCATTATGATTACTGTTCATAGCGGGTCGGTATTACGACCCGTAAAATAGTACTGACTATAAAATGTCAAACAAACAACGTATAAGGTAGGTTCCACGCACTATTTTTTTAATACCACCTCCTTATACAACTCTAATACTCAAAACAAACGCCCCAAAGAATCTAAAAAATTATAATTTAAATGTATATTATCATTTTTGAAATTGTGACGTGCTCCTATTTTTTATTTGGAGCTAATTTTAACTTACATTCTAAAAGATTACGAAAATTTTAATTTACGCCAATAAAGTTTGAAAATATTAATTTATATCTTAAAAGATATAAATTCGTATCTACTAGCACTGGAGATTAACTCCGTCCAATTTATTGTTAAAAAGTTTAGACTAATTATAAATTATACCCTTAAAAGTTAAATATTTCATATCTATGATTAAAAAAAAATTACATTTATTAATGTTTGTTAAATAATTCTTAATTGTATCATATTTTAACATCTTCCTGTTGTGTTCGAGTTAATAAAAAAATATTTTTTAAAAAATTATAAAATACCTATTTTTATGTATACGATACTTGTTAAATAACTATTTTTTGTCTACAGTTAGATACAAATATTTTAATTATACGATTAAATTAAAGTTAGATACGAATAATACAACTGTAGACAGAAAATAATTATTTAACAAGTATTATGGGCAAAAAAATAGGTATTTTTTTAAAATTAAAAAAATATTAAATAGTATTATGTGAATTGTTGTAAATGTGAAATATATGACATAATGCAATTGACTTGACATGACAATATTTTTTGTGTTAAAAATATTTTTTTTTATTGACTTGAACATAACACAAAAATGTTATGATACGATACAATTGAAAGTAATTTAACGAGTATTAATTGATGAAATTTTTTTGGGATCATAAATGTAAAATATTTAAACTTTGAGGAGTGTAATTTATAATTAATCCAAATTTTTTTAACGGCAAAATAGATGACAGTTAGTCTCAAGTGCACATTAATAGGTATTTATATTTTTCAGGGTACAAAATAATATTTTTAAATCTAGAGAATGCAAATTAAAATTTTAGTGATTTTTCAAGATGTAAGTTGAGATTAACTCTTTTATTTGTGGGTTCATTTCATGAAACATTACCGTACTCGTTAACAGCACCATGTAACGTTATGTTTATTAAATTATTTCCTAAAATTTGTATTTTAAATTAGTGGTTGAATCAGTGGAGGTTATTAATCTCTATCAAATATGTAATACATAAAATTTTGTCAAAGCATTTAAGATACAATATTTGGTAAATAAATTTGAGAAGCATAATTTCATCTCAGGTAGAATACTAACATAGAGGAGTTGCATTCTGCATTCCAAATGATTTTACCAAATGTTACATCCTAAATGATTTGGCGAAATTCTGTACATTGAATGTTTAGTGAGATTGAGTAAGACTCACTTATCCAACTACCTACATTGATTTAATATACAAAATTTAATAAATAATTTGATAAGTATAATAATGCTCCTTAAAAGATCCTATGGACCCCCAAATGAATAAGGATCACTAGATGAATGACTCTCATCACTTTTTTTTAAATGAAACCCATAAATCCAATGATCCTTATTAATTTTAAATGCCATTTCGAATTCCGAGCATTGCTCATATATCTTTTGATAGTGGTAAAAATGGAACTTTCATTAATGACTATGGTAATGGCGAAATTGAAACTACAATTCATAGCACACGTGTTTTAGCTTAGAGAGGATATTTCTATAGCGTTCTTGTATGGTTGAAATATTACGAGATAACAAACAAAAAATTATCTGCTACACTGCTTGACCACACTAGAAAAAAGATGCTCTAAAATATTAAATGAGGGATGCTCTAAACATTTATGCCATTGATGTAAGAGTTGAAGGTTTGAAAAATCATGTGTCTGGAGAGCTTGATAGGTAGACTAAAAAAAAAGTTTCAACATCCCAGGTACAAACCAGCATTTGTTGAAAAATCATTGCCAAATCTTTTTCCGATTCCAGTTCCTTAAAGATGCAATGAGTAGGAAAAAAGTCACTGAACAATTTAAAGATTTGATAATACCACTAACAAAACGATAAATTAATGGAGAAATTGAGAACACGAAGAGCAGATGAAAGTGATAAAGAGGGAGAACAATTAATTGAATATTTTTTTGAAATAAAGGATAAAGATTCATCTGTCACCTGAACTTTATCCCTACTAGAACAAGTAGAATATGAAGAGAAAATACTAAAAGAACATGTTATGTGGTCCGTGGCTTCAAAATTTATTATCCAAGGAGTATATGATGATGACATAGTAAACACATTGACAAACATACCTATATGAGCAAAGTTGGACGAAACTTCAAGTCGAACTATCATACGCCGAATAGTCTGCAACTTCTCGAGTGAAATAAATAGAGGTTACACTCCTTTCTGACATTTCTTCACGATAGGGTCAAACAATTATAGCGACAAAGTCACAAAACCAACAAAATACACAAAATTAGTAAGTAAATACAACCCAAGTAATATACCTTAAATTGAAAAAAAAGCGTCGACAGTAGCTAAACAAATTTTTTGACAGGAGTAGAAGCGGAATATGAAGTAACTGAAGTAGAAAAAAGGGAGAAACATTGATGCTGAGCCTAAAAAATGGTCAAAAATGTCACAAATCTAATCAAAATACAACAAATCTCTTTGAATAAGTTAGATTACCTATAGTCATACCTCATAGAGTAGGATTGAGCAAAAAAAAATAATATGGAGCAAAAAGGCCACTGGTCAATCAAAAACCTAATGCCGAGCCTATTTCGAACAGATTCAACTCAAAAAATAAATAGCTAGATTGCTGAAAAAATAGCCTAGATCTGAAAATTGAGCCGAAAAACTAAAAAACCTTTAGAAAATAAAAAAAATATATGTCAAATGGCTTCAAAAAAATCTAAAAAAAAATCATTATACTCAGATAATATAGTCAAAGAATCCATGTTGAAATCAAAAAATTCTGACATGAGTTGACGTTGACATCAACCTGTCAGATGCTGACACTAGCATATCAATGTCTAACATGCATCAATATTTGTTGTAGGAGATGATTTTTGATGAATTTCAAAAATTTTGATGCATTAGATTTGATTATTACTCTGATATCAAGTTAGATTGTGAGATCGTGAGGGTTAGAAACCAAATAAAAGAGAGAGAAAAGAATACAGAAGAGAGTAGTGTATTATATTACACAACTACACTCAACTTTTATATATAATCACATAATACAAAATTATCGTTAGTCTATAAATAACATATAACATAACATAAATGATTAAAAACTATAGAATTAAAGTTGCAGAATTTATGCAACTTCAAAATTTTCGTTTCTCACAAGTTATCTTGGTTCTTACTTGAAATTGCGAGTCGAGTAGATAAATCCAAGACAGATCAATGCAGATTACGAGAGATGGTGTTGGTTGGAGTGAGAGAGAAAATGACGAGCTAGGAAGAAAGAAATCTAACGGTTCCATTGATTTTGGCGAGTTGTTGATAGAGAGAATTTTTTGTGGACAATATTTATGTAATAAAGTACAATACAATTCAAATCTCAAAAGATAAACAAAATGAGTTTTACTTTCTGTGGTTCAGATCATTTTAAAGTTAATGTGACTGCTAATATTAACTCCTCAAATTTAATAGAGAGAATAAGCTCCCTAAAAGCGTGTTTGAGGTGACTTTTCAAAAATAATTATAATAAGCACTTAAAAAAAATAGTATTTGGAATGGCCCCACCACCACCACCCCACCGCCCCACCACTATCCCACCACCACCATCATCGTTGCCGTCACCCTACCACCATTGCCTCCTCCCAATTCCTACCACTATCACCATTATTGCCACCGTCGTCACCACCACTCCTACCGCCACCTCACCACCATCACCAATATCACCACCATCATTGTTATTTCATCACCATCTCTGCCACAACCACCACCACTATTGTCATCACTGCCACCGCCACCACCCATTACTCACCACCATCGTCATTACTCATTACCAATTGCTACCACCGTTGTCCACCGCCATCACTATCATCATCTCATTTTTATATTTATTACTACTACCACCATTATCCCATCATCACCACCCATTGCCACCTACTAGCATAACTCACCACCACCCGTTGCTCACTGTCATCCACCACTGTCACTACCAATCACTATCATCGTCGCCCACCACCATCACTATTGTAACCCACAGTTGCCATCATTATCACAATTGTCGTCACCCACCACAAACATCACCGTATTTCACCAGTATTATCACTGCTCACTCCCGTTAGAATTGATGCCTAAATTTTTTTCTCTGTCCTCTATCTTTGTAATTTGATTTTGGATGTGATTACAAATATGTTTATTGTTGACCATTTTTATTACTCTATGCCTTTAGGTACGGGAAATAACTAGTTCTTTTATATATTAAAACAATTAATCTTTTGACATAGTATTATCCATTTTGACTTAATTTTTTGGCTTGGACCTGTTGACCTGTGATTTATTTTAATTTATTTTTTGTGAAATATGGGTCCCTTTTCCCCATAAAGTAACTAAAACTCCATTTTTCGTTTGGACAAAAGTGATACAAGTGAAAGATTGATAGACTAAACTGACAAAATTCAAAAAAGAAATACAAAAGTGACATAAAATATATAATTGAAGTACCCTTATTGCTGATTAAAAAGAAAAAAAGGTACCATTATTGTATTGCTTTGAAATCATAAACTAATATATATGACTACTATAAAAAGTACTTTGTTGCTGCAAACAGTTTCCTTCTGAAGAAAACAAAGGAAATCGGTTATTTACTACACTCTTTTGGTTTTTTTTTTGTTGGGGGTGGGGGGGGGGGG
>CAUOFW020004269.1:78503-99816 GCA_963454935.2 Ilex paraguariensis | reverse complement strand
CCACCACCCCACCGCCCCACCACTATCCCACCACCACCATCATCGTTGCCGTCACCCTACCACCATTGCCTCCTCCCAATTCCTACCACTATCACCATTATTGCCACCGTCGTCACCACCACTCCTACCGCCACCTCACCACCATCACCAATATCACCACCATCATTGTTATTTCATCACCATCTCTGCCACAACCACCACCACTATTGTCATCACTGCCACCGCCACCACCCATTACTCACCACCATCGTCATTACTCATTACCAATTGCTACCACCGTTGTCCACCGCCATCACTATCATCATCTCATTTTTATATTTATTACTACTACCACCATTATCCCATCATCACCACCCATTGCCACCTACTAGCATAACTCACCACCACCCGTTGCTCACTGTCATCCACCACTGTCACTACCAATCACTATCATCGTCGCCCACCACCATCACTATTGTAACCCACAGTTGCCATCATTATCACAATTGTCGTCACCCACCACAAACATCACCGTATTTCACCAGTATTATCACTGCTCACTCCCGTTAGAATTGATGCCTAAATTTTTTTCTCTGTCCTCTATCTTTGTAATTTGATTTTGGATGTGATTACAAATATGTTTATTGTTGACCATTTTTATTACTCTATGCCTTTAGGTACGGGAAATAACTAGTTCTTTTATATATTAAAACAATTAATCTTTTGACATAGTATTATCCATTTTGACTTAATTTTTTGGCTTGGACCTGTTGACCTGTGATTTATTTTAATTTATTTTTTGTGAAATATGGGTCCCTTTTCCCCATAAAGTAACTAAAACTCCATTTTTCGTTTGGACAAAAGTGATACAAGTGAAAGATTGATAGACTAAACTGACAAAATTCAAAAAAGAAATACAAAAGTGACATAAAATATATAATTGAAGTACCCTTATTGCTGATTAAAAAGAAAAAAAGGTACCATTATTGTATTGCTTTGAAATCATAAACTAATATATATGACTACTATAAAAAGTACTTTGTTGCTGCAAACAGTTTCCTTCTGAAGAAAACAAAGGAAATCGGTTATTTACTACACTCTTTTGGTTTTTTTTTTGTTGGGGGTGGGGGGGGGGGGAAAATTACCTTTTGGCCATTTAATTTTGGTAAATTATTACTGAAATCATATATATGGCCCTCTAAAGCATTAATATTCTAAGATGGCCCTATTAGTTATAAGTTATTGCTTTTCTACCCTGAATTCAAGGTCCAAATCCTTGTTTTACCCAGGGAACCATACTTAAACTATACCTACACGCATTCAGCTCCTCAGAAAGTTCCAGTCCCTATCCTCCAATGTAGGAGGAAAAAAATTATTAGACTTTTTCTTTGATAACTAAACTGATATTTTTTTTTATATTTATAACGGTATGATTGATGGAGTCTCAAAGTGAGAGTAAATTTACCTCCAAAATCCAGCAAGGGCTCTGAGACTCGTATAGATGGTCAAGGCGAACCAGATTCTGATAAATCCATGACTTGAGGAAAGAATAGACAAAATAAGAATGTTGAATATGAGTGGTTGAGTAGCTACAACAAACTGATAAGAAAGACAAGTGATAAGTTTTAGTTACAATTATTGGTTAAACATATTAATAATACTAATAATGTTGTTTCGTTTCTGCAGACGCGAAGAGATTCCGGGGTGCCAATACTTATCAGGTGAAGAACATAGATATCTTTTGTAAATAATCTAGCTTCAAACTGTAATCCAACTCCAAGGATCACTTCTAGCACCAATCCAAGGACCAATCCTAGCTGCAATATTGAATCTCATGAAATTTTAGAGAAAAACATGCAATGAAAAGACGGTTGAGTATCTGTTACATGACAATTTAAGTACCTGCAACACTCAAGATGCAGTGGCAGTTGCCCGGTTGTAGTCATTTCTAGCAAATGCACTTGCAAGTATAGCCTGAGAGCAAAATGTCATAGCCATAAGCCTCATCAATAAAAGAAAACCTGAAACTCAAGAACAAACATATAATGGATCAGAGGCTTGAAATTCTAAAACATAGTAGGATTTCATAACAGTGGAGGTCCTGGAGGAGAAAAAAAATAAATTAGAGACCGACTCTGTTCAAGGAAAGAATAAGAGAAAAAACTGATAGATTACACTTCAAATACTTCAATATTTAAATGACTATATAACACCGAAATCTCAAAAAACAGAACCAAAGTGCCCCTTGAAAGGTAAAGGGAAAGGAAACAACTTTTGGGACTACTGCCTTGATTAATCAGTAACTCAGATACTTATTAAGCTTCTAAAATATGTTCAGAGATGGTGACATGTAATATTGTTCTTAGTTTTGTACACATATGACTCTGATTCAGATGTCAGTTATATCTGGAATGAAAATATAAATGCAAGAGCTTAGTGAACTTGTTCCACAAGACTACCATATTGTTCTTATAACATTGAAAATCAAGGATTATCATGATTGAAATGAGGAATTTTTTTGGGAGAAATATAATAATGTGGAAAGTTTGTGCAACAGAATCCACATGAGGGAACCAGTTCCATGTGTTACACTCACATTTGCTAAAGCTGCTACTTCAATGCCTTGTACAACTAAGGCAATAACCATATAGATTGTTTGATAAAAAGAGTCACTGGTTGAGCATTTATTGAAGCAAAAGAACACCCTCACTATTTTTGAGAAATCAACCGAATTGCAGATATTTGAGACTAGGAGGTATAAGATCAACTTGTTCCATTAATCTCCATAATAGAATAATTGAAATTAGTTACCTAGAATAACAATTGCATTGCAATGAGTTAGGATGATTTCATGACAATATGAAATACAAAATTTCATAGCATTACAAATTTAGAAGTGTGACATCACAGTATATGAATATATAATTGAATTTAACTTACTGAGAAATAACATGGGCAAGTGCAGCACCACTGACACCTAGACAGAAAACAAAGATGAATATTGGGTACAAAATTATATTTGTTATATCTCCTGCCACTACATTAGATCAAAAAACAAATAAGTCAGAATTAGAAGAACATTTTAACTCCAAACGAAAGAAATGAGACTCTTTCTCTCTCTCTCTCTCTCATATTTTGAACTACTAGAAATTAGTATAAGTTGTACCATCTAAGTTTGTTTAGATTTATTTAAACTGGCTTGTGATCTCTGCTCACATGTATATGTCTTTGTTTTCCATTCCTTCATCATTTAACTCACCAGTGGCATTGAGAGGTGTCTTTGTGTCCTTTAATCCTTGGAAGACCTCTTGCATTAGGAGTGTAACTTGGGCGGGCTAACCAAATTTCAACCCAAGCTCAGCCTGAAAAAATTAGGGCTTGAGCTAGAGTTTTTAATACTTGAGTTGAGTTTGAGTCAAAAAACTTCAACCCGAATTCAATTTAGGTGGGTCTCAGATTGAGACATCGGGTTCACGAGTTAAAACCGAATATTAAAATTGGGCTCAACTCGATTTAATAATCGGGTTCACCTGAATTAATATTATATAAATATAGTTTTATCTTAAGGTTAATCTCAACTCAAGTCTGCTCCTCCCTTAGATCCTCACTCATTCTCAGTCTCTCTCAGTCTGTCTTTCACTCTCACTCTCACTCTTTGACCTATCTCTCACTCTCAGATCTGGAGCTTTCAAATAATAGTTACGATGACTATGCGAGCCGACAAAAAATCAAGAAATTTAAGCTCTGTGATCACATCTGTGGGGTCTCTTAATTACTGAAACAATTTAACCGATTAAGCTACCTTTCTCTCTATTGTAAACAAATGAAGCTGAAGCTGTTGTCATAAAGAAACAACCATGAAGTTAATGGGAATCATGTTCAGGATTTTCATTGTATTGTGTTTTGTGTTTATATTTAAAGATTCATTTCATACGTTGATTACCATGTCATTTTGTTGTTTATGTGCAACCATTGCTTAATTGCTGTTTGGATGCGAAGTTGCCGATTTATGAGAAAGTCAAGTCCTCTTGATTGAAGTAACCCGAAATCATTAACCCAAATTCAACCCAAACCCGCCCAAATTAAACTCAGGCATTGTTCCTCAACCCGAGGTAGGGTTAGAATCAAGGTTAGGGTTGAAGATTATGTACTTAGGGTTGACTGTCTAACCCGCCCAAGTTGCACCCCTACCTTGCATGGCCAATGAGAGTAGAACTATAGGTGCACCAAGTGATCTCAATGTCAAGTACTATTGTACAGGCTTTAATATTGGGGAATCCTGCACAGGTGAAAGTGTTGTTGCATTGTTTACCATTAGAACATAATAAATCCATTTATTAGTGTCATAGTGAAGATACAAAGGTAAACAAGATGTAATAAAGACAAAGAGGCTTATTTTCCCTCAAAGTTACTTAGTTGTGCTTCAGAAATAAGGAACATGACTTGGAGGAGGCCGAGGATGCCACCAATAATCAATGCAGATGAGGCTGACGGGATTTTTCTTTTTTCATGCTTAAACACAGCTACATCAACACCGCCACCAAGTGTCTCTGTCTTGTATTTACTCTCCTCAGATTCTGATATAGAACAAAGGACTCTAAACTATTGTAATTCATAACTGATTACATGTTCCTGGAAGTTTTATGAAGTGCCTAAACTTCATAGAAACTGACAAAATTGTTATGAACCTGACATGCCATTATGTGGTATCAACTTTTCATTCTCATTATTTATGATCGACCCATTTCTAAATTCTTGCTCTCTTGTGCTTCAGGATTTGCTTTTACGACAGTATCTTACTCAGCTACAAAAGAAGTTGTGACACTAACAAGGGGGAATATTGTAATCCTTGATGCTTGATTGAACAAAGCAATAGAAACTCCTACTGCAGCTAATTCCACTGGACCTGTATTAAATAAGACAAATTTTAGAATGATATGAATTATTTTTTAAAAAGTACACAAACTTATGCATATAATACTAAAGGTAACGGTTTACTTGATTGGACGAGAAAAGGCAGGTGGACTCTAATTGATCATCAGAAAACTACAGAATTCCTTCTGAATACTCTCAATGTTCATCTCAAAAAATTAAAAAGAAAGGCTATTGACAACTAGACTAGTGCATTCTCAACTAGGCTAGTAAAAACATCTAAGATTCAATATATTAATTTGTGTCGTATATAACTGTATAATGCACATATATATTAAGAAGATAGAAAATGCAAAGGGATTACCAATTTGACCAATGAAGGCTGTATCAACCAGAGATGCAATGGGGTCTGCGGGCAAGGCCAGTGCTGCAGGGAGTGCAATCCTTGCTATTTCTAGACCAAGTTCATCCATTTTAAAAACTAGTATGTGCACCCAAATGAAGAAATTAATTGTTAACTTGCAGGAATCTCCAAAAACCAAAAAAGAAGTCATAAAGACAAAGTCTTCGAAAGTAAAATTAAATCACGGATACAAATGGAAGCCAGATGATTGAAAAGTAAACAATGTTAGACATTTTTTTTACCATTCTGTGTCATTTAAAAGGATGAAGTTCCCAAC
The DNA here is from genome assembly GCA_963454935.2 of Ilex paraguariensis. Taxonomy (NCBI): domain Eukaryota; kingdom Viridiplantae; phylum Streptophyta; class Magnoliopsida; order Aquifoliales; family Aquifoliaceae; genus Ilex; species Ilex paraguariensis. Next base: position 94,285 of record CAUOFW020004269.1, on the reverse strand, counting down.
ATTTCTTTTTATGGTGGATTGTCGGCTTAAACGCATATATAAACTTGAGCTTGGGAAAGAGAGCTCTAACGTAACGGCGACATTTATTTTCATAATTTTATTTTTTTCCTGCTTAACTTAAAGTTGCATGAATAGTCGTTCTCTTTCAAAACAAATGGCCTAGACTATCCTTTCAAATATCTGCAAGGAAAATAGATTCTAATCTATCTTCAAAAGAACTTGCCCCAGGAGAAATCCCCTCTATAGGGGAAAAATAGAATTAGCATATAAATAGGAAGTTTAACAATAATGCTTACTTGTGATTAATAATATAACAATCAATTAATATTGAATGACGATTCATACAAAGAACTGTAGGTTTTGCTAGAAACAAAGTGTAGAAACTCTCAGGATGCAATAGAACGTTGAGTGATCTAAAGTCATAATTTTATTAAGCTTCAAAGCACTTATTTATACAACTAGCTTAAAACAAAAAAACATAAAAAGTGCAACTTAATCTGCTACTTGCAGATACCTCCTAAAAAATAGCAACAAACCTGCTACCTATAGATACTTCCTAAAGAATAGAAGCAAACCAACAAATACTTCCTAATGACTAGGTAAATATTCCACATGATTAACTTATTTGACTACTTCCACTTCAATCTACTCAGCTCCATGTCAGAAGCTCCTAAGACATGTCATTTAACACTCCTCCTTGTCTCTGGAGCTGCATACTCCAAGCCTGTGCCTCAAGAACTCATATCTAGCTTTGGGAAGTGGTTTGGTTAAGTATCAGCATTCTGACTTTCTGTTTTGCAGTAGACCAGTTGTATTTCTCCCTCCTTTTGTACCTCTCTTAGGAAATAGAGTTTCAGCTTGAAATGTTTTGTTTTGCCATGGAACACCTGATTATTTGCAATTGAAATTGCAGCTTGGTTGTCTACGAGAATTTGTGTGCTTTCCTTTTGCTCCATAAACAAGTCAACCATCAATTTCCTGATCCAGAGAGCCTGATTCATAGCAGTAGCAGCAACAACTACATATTCTGCTGTGTATTGAGCTATGACTTCTTGCTTTTTAGAACACCATGAAAAAATAGCAGAACCAAAGCTAAAACAATAACCTGAAGTACTTCTCATGTCATTGACACAACCTGCCCAATCACTATCTGAATAACCATGGAGAGTGAAATTTTTAACTTGACAAAACCTTAGACCATAATCAATTGTACCCTTGACATATCTAACAATTCTTTTTGCTGCTTAAAAGTGAATTTCACTAGCACAATGCATGTACCTTGAGAGTAAACTTACAACATTCATAATATCTGGTCTAGTTGCCGTTAGGTACATCAAGCACCCGATAATGGTCTTGTAAAGCCTTTCATCAACTTTTGGAGTTCCATCTTCTTTGCAAAACTTCTCATTTTGATTCATTGCAGTTGCGCTTGGATTGCACTCTTCCATCTTGAACTTTTTCAGGTTTTCCTTGGCATATATCTGTTGACATATGAAGATGTCATTCTGCTTTTGTTGTACCTCCATGCCAAGAAAGAATGTCATCCTCCCAAGATCAGTCATCTCAAAAACATCCTTCATTTCTTTTTTGAAATTGTCAATTTGCTCTATACTGCTTCCTGTCACAAGGAGATCATCAACGTATAAAGATACCACAAGTGTTTCATCACAAACCTTCCTGAAGTATAGAGAAAATTCACTTAGGCTTTTTGTAAAGCCTAAGCCTAACAAATGTGAATCACTCCGGCTGTACCAGGCCCTTGGTGCCTATTTTAAACCATATAAGGCCTTTTTCAGCAAATATACTTTCTCATCCATTCCTTGAACAATAATCCCTTTAGGCTGCTCCACCAAAATTTCTTCCTCTAAGTATCCATTCAAGAAGGCTGATTTGACATCCATCTGATGTATATTCCTACCCCTTTGAGCAGTAAGAGCCAACAACATTCTTATAGTATCAAATCTAGCAATTAGGGCAAAAGTCGCATAGAAATCCACCCCAAACATCTGAGCATATCCTTTGACAACCAGTCTTGCCTTGTGTTTGTTTATAGAACCATTAGAATTGAGTTTGATTCTATAAACCCACTTGACTCCAATTGCCCTTTTGTGTGTTGGTTTGTCCACTAGCTCCCAAGTTTGATTTTTTTCAATCATTTTAAGCTCCTCCTTCATTGCATCCATCCATTTTTTATCAGTTGTAGCTTCTTCATACCTTGCAGGCTCTATTATAGCAACATTGCACCTCTAATAAATGTCAGAGAGTGATTTGGTTCCCCTGATAGGTTCATCATCAATATTGTCATTCTCCTCCTGAAACTCAAGGTCCTTTTGGAACTCAAGATTCTCTTTAAACTCAGGCTTCTTATCATTCTCCCAACTCCAGCTTTCTGATTTGAAGAATTTGACATCTTTGTTAACTATTACTTTGTTGTTTTTTGGAAGGTAGATTCTACAGGCCTTTGATATTGAGCTATATAGCCTATAAAAATCTCAGCTTTTGCTTTCTTATCTAATTTGTCTCTCTTAACATGTGGAATATAAGAGAAACAAAGACAACCAAATGTTTTTAAATTTTGCAGCCTTGGTTTATAGCCATACCGTACTTTAAATGGAGTTTTTTGTTGCAAAGCTTTTGTTGGCAGTCTATTCAGCAGAAGACTGATGTATGTGCAGCCTCAGCCTAGAAGTTCTTTGGCAGCCCTTTGTCATGCAGCAAACACCTTGTCATTTCCATAAGTGTTTTATTTTTCCTCTCAACGACTTCATTCTGTTTAGGGTTATAAGGTGTTGTAAGCTGGTGCTCAATGCCTACATCCTCACAAAATTTGATAAATTTATCCGAGGTGTATTCAGTTCCATTATCAGACCTGATCACTTGCATTTTACATTTACTTTGATTTTCAGCCCAAGCTTTAAACTTCCAGAAGATGTCAGCAACTTCAGATTTAAATTTCATGAAATAAATCTAGCACATTCTTGTGTGATCATCAATGAAAGCAATATAGAACTTACTGCCATTCAGTGATGGTTTTCTCTGAGGTCCTCCCATATCAGTGTGTACTAACTGCAACTTCTGTGTAGTTCTCCAGGCCTTGTTTTGTGGGAAAGGAAGTCTTGTTTGTTTCTCGTACTGACAGGCTACACAAGTAGGAGGCTTCACCTCTAATTCAGGCAAGTCTTCTCCAAGATCGTTCCTCTTCATAAAGAGAAGAGCGGTATGATGAAAGTGCCCCAAACGCCTATGCCAAAGCATTGTATTGCCTTTTTCTTTGTAAATTGCAGCCTGCTCTTCTTGCATCAAATCCAAGGCAAAGTTTTTGCCTTTCATTTGGACTATAAATACCTCTCTGCCTTGTGCATCAGCAGTCATGCAATGATTGTCCTCAAACAGCACCTTATAGCCTTTTTCTAGCAGCTGACCAACACTTAACAGATTTTGATTAATCTCAAGAACATATAAGACATTAGAGATTAATTTCAAACCTGTGTAGCCTTCAATTGCCACTGTTCCTTTGCCTTTTACTGCAAGATATGCTCCATTTCCAATTCTAACTTTGGAAGTAACAGTTTTGTCAAGTTCCTTAAAGAGACCCTTGATCATAAGTCATATGGTTTGTACAACCACTGTCTATAAGCCAAGTTTCTAGGGAGCTGCTAGTGGCAAAGCATGATACCACAAACAATTGCTCATCTTGAGGTTCTTCCACAACAACCTTGGCTTCTCCTTACTGCTGTTGAGATTTGCATATCCTTTCCACATGCCCTAGCTGACCACACTTGTGACATTTTTCATCCGGCCTCCACCAACAACTTCTTTGTGGATGATTGGATTTTTGATAGTAAGTACATGGTGGAAACTTTTGAGTGCTGTTGCTATTTTTATTGTTGCTTTGCATCTCTTTCTTGTACTGAGATATGGCCTGAAATGCACCCTCCATAGATCCTTGTTGTCTCATAAGCCTCCTTTGTTCTTGAGCCTGTAATGCATTCAACAGCTCTGCCAAGGTGATACTTGACACATCTTTTGAGTTTTCTAGAGATGATATTGTAGTTTCAAACTTTTCAGGAACTGTTATAAAAATTTTCTGAACTATTCTAGAATCAAAAAAGTTAGTACAAAGAAGTCTTACTTTGTTAACAATACTAAGAAGTCTGTCTGAGTAGTCCTTGATTGTTTCTGATTCTTTCATCCTTTGCATCTCAAATTCTCTAATCAGGTTCAACACTTGCATACCTTTGACTCGTTCATTTCCTTCATATTCCTTCTTCAGGAAGTTCCATATTTCATTTGCTGTCTTCAGTGTCATGATTCTGGTGAAAATTGTAGATGAGACAAATGCAAATAGACTAGCTTTTGCCTTTGATTTCCTTTGCCTCCTCTCATTGTGTTGTTTTATTTGAGCCATAGTTGGATTGTCGGACAAGGGAGAAACTTCATATTCCTCACTAATAGCTTCCCACAGATCACTAGCATCAAGGTAGGCTTCCATACGGACAACCCACATTTGATAATTTATTCCATCAAACACTGGAGGTGCTAGTGCATTCAGTGAAGCTTTTGAGGTCATTCTGGATATTGTTTGTAGGTTTTTTTTTTTTTTTTTTTTTTTTGTGTTTTGGATAGGGTAGATGGTGGTGTATAGGCTCACTCACCTCACAGATTGCTCAAGAACTTGGCTCTAATACCAATTTGTAGGTTTTGATAGAAACAAAGTGTAGAAACTCATAGGATGCAACAGAACATTGAGTGATCTAAAGTCATAATTTTACTAAGCTTCAAAGCACTTATTTATACAGCTAGCTTAAAACAGAAAAACATAAAAAGTGCAGCTTAATCTGCTACCTGCAGATACCTCCTAAAAAATAGCAACAAACTTGCTACCTATAGATACTTCCTAAAGAATAGAAACAAACCAACAAATATTTCCTAAGGAATACATAAATCTTCCACATGACTAACTTATTCGACTACTTCCACTTCAATCTACTCAGCTCCATGTCAGCAGCTCCTAGGATATGTCATTCAACAAGAACAATGCCGAAAAAAGGGTCTCTTGAAGCAGAAAATAAAATAAGAGTTAAAATGTAATAAGCAAGTTAAAATGTAATAAGAAAATTTCAAAGTTCCTAGCATTCTATACACATCATTCGAGAGTTCAGGGCATAGAAACCATTATTTTCCCTTATACTCCTCTATTCTGGGAAATCTGTAGTCCAACTAATGGGGGTGCTTCAGTACTAAAGACCACCATGGCCCATTGCCAAAGCTACTTTCAGAACTTTAAAAGGCTTGCCAAGCAGTATGATAAACCGTAGCTGCCTACAGGTGCATAAGTATTTCATATATAGGCACGTATGTATGCAACAGAACTTTCATTACCCACTCAATTATTCATTGAAAAACAATTGGCATCTCCTGGCGCAGTGGTATTGTTGGGAGAAATGTATCTAAACAACTACTTTAATGGGAAATATCCTAGAAGTGGAGAAACATACCAATCACGGTGAGTAATAAAAGTTCGTATTCAGTACACAAGACTATCGCATATAAACGAAACTTCTTCTTTCTAAAGTATCAGCTGTATTATCTATCCATCCAATATACTTAGATGAGAAATATCTTAGAAATGGAGTCTATAGAAAATTCTCGAATGGAAAGAAAAGAGCAGAAATGGTGCCTTGAATCCTTGAAAAATATACCGGGGGGACTCCTCCTTTTACTTTCTGATGAGAATGTATCATCTTTCTCAGCCAAAATTAGAAAATTGTAATCGAACTTCACCAAACACTTTGCCCAATGGCAGCTAGTTTGATCAAACCAATGATGCCATACAGAAATGAAAATTTTTCTGAGAAACAATGATTCAAATCCTGCAAAGTTCATCACACAATCATTAAAGATTGATTGCTTGAAGTTAAGAAACAAGTTTGCTTTATAAAGTACAGGAAAACAAATTAATACAAAAGTGAAAAAAATTTCACAGATACACAGGTGGCAATCAATCTGGTGACAACAAATGTAAAAATCAAAAAAAACCCAAAAAAAAAGAAAGAAGACGAACCAAGTCAAGTTTGCTCACCAACAAGGTTGATTCGTGAACTAACCTTGAGACTCAAATGTTCATATCAAGTTTGAAAAATTAATACCAATCAAAAAAGACCGTCAACCTCGAAGTCCACAGAGAGAGAAAGAGACAGAGAGAGACTCATTTTGACCCAGAGTCCCATAAGAAAAATCAAAGCACCCTTCCAACACCAGCTTTGGAACCTTTATCCATCTGGTTCCATCCATCAAAAAATAAGAGTTTCTTCTACAAAATCCACAGACTTGTATAGATTTTGGAATCTTAGACACCCTCTAAAACTTATCTCTCCATGTCCATGGTGCCTATCACAATCAAATGGACAACAAATGCAAACACATGTAGCTGCCAACCAGAATATGAGAGAGAGTGCATGTCTACTTTATACTACCTTTTTTTCTCTGGCCAAAAACTGGTATATTATTACAAATACTATAAAAACTAGGTTTTTGGAGTTTTTTGGGCAATTTTTGCCCTAATCGTTTTGCACCCACCCACCACCCATCTCTTCTGTCTTCTGCCTGTCCCCCCCCTCTCTCTCTCTCACAGTTTAGCTGTTGAACTCAAAGCCTCTATCTCTCTCGATGTAACTGTCGAACTCGAAATCTCGAATCGAAGGAATCATCCCTCTATCACCATCATATAATCGTCTCTCGGAATCCTTCACCACCATCAGCCGATTGATTGAGGATTTTTTTTCACTTGTTTTGCTTCTCACAGACCATTGTTTTGCTCGATCAAGCCCTCTTAACTGGTACATCTCTTTTTGTAGTATTGACTGTATTGTAGACTAAGTTAATAAATTAGTCAATGATACTTGATATTACATATGAAATTAAGGACATTATTTAATTATTAATTCCAAAAATTACAAATTTAGAAAGATAAAGTTAGAGTTTTAATCTGGTTGATTGAGCGGTGGGTGAAGGTGAAATCTTAATGTCTAAATGAGCATGAGTTTTGACTTAATTGTTACTAATTTATCTATTTGATTGGAAATCTATTTGGTGATTTTGAAATTTTTGTTTGATGTAAAATATATTAAGAATATTATTTTTATAATTTTTATGATTTTTAAGCACATTTATTATTAATAATAATATATTTTTATTATATTACCAATTCGACCAATAAGTCGTTAATCCTAGCCGAATTTTAAAAGTACGGGTCATTATCGCCTCTCTTCCAACGGTCCAACTATTTAAAAACAAGCTGCCAAACTGACAGTATTTCCCCGCCAATCCCCCCTCTCTCTCTCTCTCACTCCTTCATCTCACGCCCATCTCTGCTACGCCTCCATCACCACATCTGCAATCTCTACCACACTTCCACCCCCACATCTGCAATCTCTGCCACACCTCCGCCTCAATGGCCGAAACCCCAAAGACAAAATCAAAGCAATCTTCACCTCCTCACAAGAATCCCTAACAACAAAGCCCACACTATTGTTCCCCTACACCTACCCCAATCACTCCAACCCCTCGTTGCCGCTCTCCCCGCCTCATCTCCTCACCTGTTCCACCATTATCCAGATCTTCCCTCCCAAAATTTCTTCACTTTAATTCCGAAACCTACCAAAAATCAGTTACTCATAACTTGAAATCCACCCAAAATGCCAATGCATCGACACGAAAATCAGGCATTGATCCAATCGATGGGTCATTGACACCCGTATCACCGGATCATTACGAGGCCAAAAAAAGAAAGAAATTTAACGAAAACAAAGTGGGCATTGACAAAACTAGGGTTTTGAAGAGTTCCGGGGGATCAAAGAAAATGGTGTATTATAAGAATGTAGAATATGATGGGGGTGAGTTTTCGGTGGGGGACGATGTGTATGTGAAGAGAAGAGAGGATGCAAGCTCGGATGAGGAAGACCCAGAAGTGGAGGAGTGTAGGGTTTGTCTCAAGACTGGCAAGGCAGTGATGATTGAATGTGATGATTGTTTGGGTGGGTTTCATTTGAAATGGTCAAAGCCGCCACTGAAAGAGGTCCCAGAAGGAGATTGGATTTGTGACTATTGTGAGGCAAAAAAATTGAGGAAAAATGTTGAAGTACCTCAGCCACCAGTAGGGAAGCAACGACCAAGGACTGCAAGGGAGAAGCTTCTTTCAAGTGATTTATGGGCGGCTCACATTGAGAGGTACAGTTTATCTTAAGAAATGGCATGAAATTACTGTAATTTGTCTTAATGAATCTATTGTTAATGATGGTGATGATAATAAGTTTTATGATTGTTGTGATGTCTAAAGTATTTGGAAAGAGGTGGATGGTGATTATTTGTTTCGGGGGCGTTGGTATATAATTCCTGAAGAAACTGCCCCAGGAAGACAACCGCATAATTTAAGGAGGGAGCTCTATCAGACCAATGATTTTGCTGATATTGAGGTAACATATGCCCTTTTCTGTTGTTTATTCGATAATCTCTTGATTGGGTGTGTGCTAATGTACTTTGGGTTCTTTCAGTGATTCTTACTGTACCATATTAGAAATTTTAATTTTCAATGGATCAATCTACATCAAGATATGGTTTTCCTTTGACAGCACACAAATGCAAGTGAATGTCAATAAATGAATGCACCGATGTTAGTAAGACACATAGGCAGATTCCTTCAGGGATTGGAAGAATCTTAACAACATAATCAGTCATCTAGATGTTCTATCAGAATGCTTTTACTGTAGAGCAAATGAAAATTAAGGAAGACCACCTATACGTTTCAGCACGCACATGGTCTCAGATCTTTTGATCTTTCAAACTTTTCAAATTGAAATTGCTGTTTGTTTAAGCTGTAGGCATTGTGACTTCTGAACCCTAGCCCCAAAAAATTTGTGGTGGAGAATGGAACTCATCAGGTGATTTTCCAAGCTTGAAAATTCATGTTAGAACAACAAGTTAGGAAGATGAAGGGCACACTTTAGGAATATAAAGTGCTGTGTGTGATTCTATTCTATTGGGTTGCTCTTACTGCAGAGTAAAAGAGCATAAAGAAAGCTTATGCAATTAGCGTGCACATGGCATGCAATCTTTTAGTTTTTCAAACTTTTCAATGAAAATTGCTGGTTATTTTAGTTGGAGGCACTGACAATTATGAATTATAGCTCCTATAAATTGAGGGAGAACGAGCTACCTAAGTATGATGATTGGCTGAGCTAAAAAAATCTAGTTAGAACACTTCCATTTTGTTATTTTCTTATCTTACTTATCTCCCTCACAAGTCCTCTTGATTATGATGCGAGGACCTAATGGTTCAAAGAGAGAGAGAGAGAGAGACACTTTTGAAGATGCCAAATATCTACGTGTGTACATATATTGCCATGCCAGGCTTTCTTGCTTTCTTACTCCATGCTTGTACTTTTAAAGTATGACATAAATTAGGCTTGTAATTGAATTGAATTTCCAGTTAGTGTAAATTGAGTTTGGATTATAGATGTCTTGCTTTATAGGCTTATTGAGTATCATTTTTAACTTGGCAATCTTCACTTAATTGTCTTCATCTCTGACCTTTCCAATTGTTTGTTGGACCAAACACACTCACAATCCTTTGTTTGCTTATTATTCTGTGAATTCCTACAGTGACACTTTGTTTAAGAGCTGTATTGTCTTCCCTCAACTCTTATGTTAATTCTTTTTCTGTAGATGGAGTGTCTTATAAGGCATTGTTATGTTATGAATCCCAAAGAATTTGCCAAGGAAAGCAATGGTGATGATGTTTATTTATGTGAATATGAATATGACATACATTGGCATACTTTCAAGCGTATTGCAGAGATTGACAATTGTGAAGGGGTAAGCTCTCATAAAATTAAGTGCATTTGGAGGAAGGAAGTCATTGGCATTTGCTTGTAATCTATTTTCTCACTCTCATTTGGTAGGATGATGAAGAAGCTGACAGTGATGAACATTGGAGTTCTTGCAAGGATTCTGACTCTGAAACAGAAGACACGGAACATGAAGAGAGACGCAGGAATCTAGTCGCTGGACAATTCCCCACACATCAGTTGGCTGCAGTATGGCCTTTTCCTTTATTTGACTATGTGGTTAATAGTCTGGTGGCTGTTTGAAGAAGAGGTCTAACCATTTTTTAATGTTACAGAACTCGCGAAAGGGGCAAATCTTTGGCCTTCAGGAATAGGGACAAAGAAAATCCAGGAACATGTGAGATGCCACAAGCAGACTGAACTTGAAAAGGCTAAAGCAACGCTATTGTTGGCAACTTTACCCAAATTTCTTCCTTGTAGAAATAAGTACGCTTGACTTGAAAAGTATGATTCAGGATTTTTTGTGTTCACTGTCTATTAGGGGCATGTTCTGTTATGCAGAGAAATGGAAGAGATAACCGCATTTATAAAAGGTGCCATATGTGATGATCAATGCCTTGGACGATGTCTGTACATTCATGGAGTTCCTGGTATTGGCAAGGTAGAATCTATCAGCTGTGAAAATATAACCTTTGGGGTCGGATAAACAGGGTATAGCTGTATAGGTCATTTCTGGATATTTTAGCTGGTTAAATTTTACTTATTTGTTTTTCATTATCTCCGCCAAATTGCAGACAATGAGTGTACTTGCAGTAATGAGGAGTCTAAGGTCCGAGGTTGATGCAGGAGGTATTAACCGTTACTGCTTTGTGGAGATTAATAGTCTGAAATTGGCATCACCGGAGAACATTTACAGGGTAAGGAGTCACAGTTAATGTGGTCTATGTCATGATTTTTGAAAGAGTGTACTCATTTTCCCATCTATCTTTACATCCATTATCAGGTTATTTATGAAGCTTTAAGTGGACACAGGGTTAGTTGGAAAAAGGCTCTCCACTTGCTGAATGAGCGTTTCTCAAATAGAAACAAAACTGACAGGGAGGACAACCGACCTTGTATTCTGCTCATTGATGAACTTGATCTTCTTGTAACTCGAAACCAATCGGTAAATTAGGCATTTTACTGAGCAATAGTATCAGTAGTCAAAATCAATATCAAATTTCCAAAATTAAAGTGTTATTTATCGACAACCCCTTCTTTATCAAGTTCTGTATAACATTCTTGATTGGCCTACTAAGCCACATTCCAGATTGATTGTAATATGTAGGAATTTATTCTTGTAACATCTTCTTCCCAGCAGAATAATGACTTCTACGAAATCGAACTTAATTTTTATGACATTAATTTAGGGATTGCAAATACTATGGATCTTCCGGAGAAGTTGCTTCCCCGTATTTCAAGCCGTATGGGCATACAAAGGCTGTGCTTTGGTCCCTATAATTATCAGCAACTTCAAAAAATCATTTCAAGTTGTCTAAAAGGAATTGATGCATTTGAAAAACAAGCTATAGAATTTGCTTCAAGAAAGGTTGATTCTCACGCTATTTCTGATATGCTTGATTTTACTTTTACACTCATCTGCTGAGATAGATAGCTAATGGATTCTTCTTCTCAGTTGGCTTTTGAGTTTTGATCACCCTCCTTGCATTTTTAATATAATATCAGGTGGCAGCTATTTCAGGAGATGCACGTCGTGCACTGGAGATATGTAGGCATGCGGCTGAACTCACAGATTATCATAATAAGAATTCAAATCCCAATTCTGCTCCTGCAGGTAGAGATACTTCGACTACCTCTGTATTCCACGTTGCAATAAGAAAGGATAATGGACAGATAACTCTAGAGTTAGAAGGTTGGACTTACCTTCTTGACAATCACCAGGTTATATCTGAAGACCCCCCTGACACTGTGCAAGACATTATCAACAAGTCAAATATGTATGGTGCAGCAGCAGTCTAGATACGTAGAAATGAGCTCTAGGTTGCCCGGTGTAACAGCCAGCTAATCTGTATTGGTGGATGCCTTCGACACTTCTACAATACTACTGGCATAGCAGAAATGGATCCACCTGGGATAAATCAGCTCAAGACTTTCTAGGATGATTCAGTAGAATGACTTTAATTCATTTCATAAAACTTCAAAATAGAGAGATCAAGAATTCACCATTTCTTAGATGCATGGATTTAATTTATACTGTGGGTTCCTACTTTCCCCGGAACAGGATATCTTATAGAACTCCTTCGCCCAAAAATGTTTTTAACATGGTTTATCACATTGAGCATGTTATGAGAAAATAGCTTTGTATGCCCATTGCTGTCAATATTGTTGTTCTCTGCAGTTTATTCTGACTCCTCTGGTTTGTTAATTGGGGGGCATCATATTATTACCACAGTATCTAGCTGCCGACGTAATGAGATTATAGAACTACCACCTCCATACTGTCTTGGGCTATGGAGGACCTGCTATGCTGATAATTACATGAGAATCTGCCAACTGACAACCTAATAGATGATGTTGCTGCCTGAGACAAATATTTATGGAAATTAATGGGAGGATAGGTTAAAAAGGAATATGCCTAGCCACCTACAATGTGCTATATGTTTCCTTGTAACACTCAATCTGCAGAGATGTAATATTTTCCTAACGTTTCAATAATGATTTTAATTTTAATCTGGAAGTATGCCTTATTCATGCATGTATGTTTCCTTATTCATCCATATTTTCACATGGTTTATTCTTCACCTGCCGGATATGCAATATTTGGTCTGATGAAACATTGGTGTCAATTGTCATCATTAATGCCCAGAATTAGAATTCATTTCAGCAAGAACTGTTTTCTGCTTGTTCTAGAAGATATTTCTGCTAATCTAATGGTGTTACATTGTCTGCTTTCCAGGAAAAGCTCTTGTTGGCATGGTAGAGGTTGAAACTGCCATACAGGAGATGTTCCAGGCTCCTCATATTCAAGTGAGTCAAAAATAAACTGAATGAGATTTCTTATACACTGTTTCCCTCTATTTTTTCCTTCTCAACAAACATTATATTCCTTGCCAACCAAATTTCAATTGTCTTCTGGTGGAACCTATTCGTAAACTAGTCTATCAAAATAACAACCAGAACAAAAGAATAAAGAACAAAAAAGCTACTATATGTTGTAGATTTTGAATGAGAAATATCCTATTCACGCTATTAAGTGATACTGAAAATGCCCCGGGTCAAAAATTCAGTGGCTATGATCAATTTTCACTGCATGGTTTTTGTGCTACTTTAAAGCATATAGCACCGATACCTGTGTAGGTTTTAGTTGCATTGTTTGAGCACTTCCGTTTTTGAGAAAAAGATATACGGTTCGGTTATGAGCTTTGATCTTTCTTTAATGACTGTCAGAGTCTTACTTTACATGAATTTCTTAATTACATTTCTTTTTCTTTTCAGGTTATGAGAAGTTGCTCCAAACTGAGTAAAATCTTCTTGGCAGCCATGGTGCATGAGCTTTATAAAACAGGAATGGCCAAAACTACATTTGGAAAGGTCAATTTTCTAAGTTTTACCCACGACCTATGTAATCACAAAAGTATGGTGATATTGCATTGCTGTTACATGGAGCTCATCACTCCTGAGTAGGACACTTGTTTGAACCACATCACCAATCACTAACGACTTAACAGGCAATGAATGTATCACTTGGATTTCTCTTTTTATCAATATTTGTTTCGGGCCACAATGTGTATATAGGGTTGACCCCAAAATATTTGCATTAAGTGCATGTTAATTGTGTGCCATAAATGCCAGAGGCATGGTTGGATGCTAGAAGCCCAGCACCTTAAGTCTGCTATGTTCCCTGATGGAGACTAGAGAACATGGATTGGAGTCATTTAAGAAAATGGCTAATTATTGTTGAAGCACCACTAAGTGGAAATTGGACCATGTTTTTAGTTTACAAAATGTTTCTGTCATTAATTTCTTTTGTTCCAAGGCTGCATAAAGCATTCTAGCAGTTTGCAATGTATGATATCAAAAGGGCTTTTGAATACTTGTCTGAATGTTTGATTAAAAAATAAAGGATTTGCTTTCATATGTATTGAAAGATGCTTATCTAAATGCAGTTGGCAACGACTGTCTCATGTCTCTGTGCAAGCAATAGAGAAGCATTTCCTGGATGGGACACACTTCTGAAAGTTGGGTAAGCCACATTCTCCTGTTTACTTCACACCTTACACTAGCTGAACTATAGTTCATCTTTGCAGATCTGACGTTGTGAAAGGGTGTTTACTAGGGCTATAAGTGCGCTGGTGTATGAGCTTGACTTACATGTTTCATTTCAGGATCTGGACTAAAAATATCCAATTGGGCATCTCAAGCTCTATGTTGGCCCCTAGCTATTGAAACTGCAAAGAAATTTCCTTTGGTAGCCCTAGCTAGTTTACTTGCAAGGAAAAAATCATTCTTTATGCTTTTTATGACAGTGGATGACAAGTATGTTCTTGTATTTCACGGCACTTAAAATGAAGCTCTGCTTCCTTGAGTGTGCATCTGTATGTGTTTGTTGATCCTATTTCTCAGATGGATTCCTGGGTGCACTATGGCTGTAGAAGGGCAATCACAATCACAAATTAGCTGGTTGCGTATTTTTCACTAATGTGGGTTTTGAACAGATTGGATAATGGCATTTAAATTAATTTATCAGATTGATTACTTCTAAACCCAATCAAGTGATGATGAACGATGCCGTCTCTCATTCCTTGATAATCTCTCTTGACTCTCTCATTTTAAATATGAGTTGCACGACAATCTTGCATTCGTTGTGCTGTTACTTTTCAGCATTTTTGGGGAATAATTGGTAGTTAGTTCTTGTATGAATTATCCCGCCACACGTGTTATTTAATTTGTTGTGTGTTTTTTTAGCTGTGTTTGTTAGTGGATTTTGATTATTTCTTTGTATTAAGAGGTGTGATCCAACCTAACCCAACCCATTGTGACAAAACTCATTATAATCCGCTTCTTGGGTTTAAATGAATCTGAATTGGATTAATCCGACCGGTTTCTGACCTTTTTATACCCGCCTAACTTGTCTCTTTGTCAATGCTAAGTATGGAATTGAAAATGAGAACAATAGGAGCTTATTTATCACAAATGGATTGGATCTATTCCATTTTCTGAAACAAGAAATCTCTAACTCCTTTTTATTTGGTTTTTTCCTTGGTGGGCAGCTGTAAGTTTGGTGAATGCAGAATCATTCTATGTGAGGCAGGAGCTAGGCATAGGTTGCAGAAGTTGCAACTCAACTTTCCAAGGTATATGTCCTTTGCTGAAACCCACCACAACAGAGTTATTCCTCTTGGCATGGCTGTCTAGTTCTCTTTGCGTAATTATCTTATCATAAAACGTGCTCCCAACTTTGCATAAACCAGCATCTTGCATTTGAAGGTTTGAGGAAGATCACACAAGTTCATCCCCATCTTGAATCATTGACCTAAATGTATGACTTTAACGCATTTTTTCACTGGAGAAATTATTTTGATCAACAATGTGATGCAACTGTGGTTCGATCAAGGTTGTCAAAAAGTGTATTAAAATGCGTATCTTTTTTAAATGTGTCGTGAACGCTCAATTTAAATTTATATACATATGCATACCTAAAAATATGTAAATATATATTGTCCCAAAGTGAATACAAATATCATTTCAACTAACATATCAATATTAAAAGAGAGACAATTGTTTGTTGTAACAATAGATCGAAATAAAGCTAGGGTTTGGTCTATTTGAAAGAGCCAAAGAATAAAATGTAGGCGAAACAAAAAAGGGTTGCAAAAGAAGAACATGATTGAGAGTTCGTTTGTTTGAGATAAAAGCAAAAAAAAAAAAAAAAAAAAA
>CAUOFW020004269.1:31423-77171 GCA_963454935.2 Ilex paraguariensis | reverse complement strand
AAAAAAAAAAAAAAAAAAAAAAAGATACCATATAGGAAACGTCATTCACTGTTCAAGGTAAAAGAAAAATGGCAACATGCCACTGGCATTGATCAGTGAGTTTTGTTGGTGGGTGACTAGCTAATGCTTGGAATGTCGTATTTTCTTGAATCAGGTCAAAGAAATTCTTAAGTGATCTTGTCTTTAGACTAGAAATCACTTAAAAAAATAAGACAAAAGGAACACAAGGACTCTCAGTCTCTCAATCCCTAGTCACTCCTTTTGTTCCTAGAATTTTTTGTGAATGGATAGGTTCCAATTTACAGAGTTTCTAGTGTTTTTTTGATTGGACCTCTTAAGTCATGTCCCTTTAGCACCCTTTCCTTGAGTGATGTCTCTTCATTTACACATTTTCCTTGAGTTATGTCCCTTCAGACACCCTCTCATTGAGTCATGTCCCTTGTAGATACCTAAATATCCCTTCGACAGCCTGCTAGTGCTCTGGAGGACCTAGATTGGCTTGAAAGTGACCAACCAATCCAAGTACATGGCAAATCGCATGCCTTATTAATTTCATCGCATACTTCCAACATACGGAATATTTTTCATTTGCTTTCTACCTTCATCATTCTTGGGGCAAGTGGGCTTGTTAAGATGTTGTCCTTCGCTTATAGGTATTGATAATTTCTCATCTTTATCCATCTTAAACCTTTAGATACCTTTTCTAGTCATGTAAAGCGATCTAGATACGATTAAGGATAGATACAAGGGTACAATACTTTAGTGAGAACAATTCTAGTAGAGGGTCTTCAATTTCTGATACCAAAGACTATATCAAGATTCTGCCTTGAGCCTTGTTTTGTTTTTGTTGTGATTATGGTTAGTTAACTAGACACATTCAAGATGAGATTGCATGGTATATGTTATTTGTTGATGACATAGTATCCAATTAATGAAACTTAAGAAGATACACTACGACAAAAATTTGGAGAGAAATTTTAAAATCAAAAGAATTTAAGATGAGTTCAAATAAAACTAAACATACAGAATGTAATTCAAGTTAAAATAGAAAGTCAAAGATCGAAGACTAAGAGATACTAAAGAGGAGACCCAATTGGAGATTATATACTCATAAAATTAAAGAGTGATGGATTAAGTGGAGAAATGTATCTGGTGTATTGTATGATTGACGTATGCCTCTCTAATTGAAAGGACAATTCTACAAAAAAAAAATACTAAACTAGCAACATTTTATGTCACTTCAATTTCACAATAGACATGAAACAACTAATAACCATCAAAATCATGGGAGTATAACTAAAATACCATAAAATAAAGGAAACATGAATAACCAAAATCACCTAACCAAAAAATCCCAAAAGAAACATAATTTAACCATTAAAGTTTACATCCCATGACCTTCAAACAAAATCAAATATCTCAATTTCACTAAATAGTATTCATAACATTATTCCATCATCAAACAGTTGAAAACTAAAATCTGATTAGTAAATCCCTAAGTCTCAAAAGTCGGATTCATATCTTGATCTACTTCGAAATCCAACTTCGCATGCTCACTTGGGGTTGTATTCTCTTCAATACCAAATCTAAACAATATTAGGGGAATGTGTGAGCAAATTAGTTTAGTAGAAAAAATTTCTCAAACCTAAATAAAGTTTAGAAATAAATAAAATAGGTAGGCCTTAAATTACAAAATATTATATGATCTTTGAAGTAAAATATGTAATATTAGAATGATCTCAAGTTTTGATGTATAAGCAGAAAATTAAGTAAAGAGTAGAATCATTTTCAAAGCAAAAGGTCATAACAAGGATATTTCATGTACGTAGTTTGGCTAGTTTGAATCTACGCACTGAGTATATCTTCTCCACAGAACTCCATTTTCTCAATCAAGCCCCGCAAGACCACAAAGTTTTAAGAAGCACATATACTAATGTATCAGTATTTCACGAAATCTTTATAAGAATAGTATGCTAACCCTTAACCTTGAAACTCATGAACGCATAGTGGTTTGAAACGTTTCAAGGATCCAACCCCAGTACAAGTGATAGGAAACCTTCAAACCCTCAAGGTAAGAAACACTTCTCAATACTGTGCGATATAAGTTTGAATGCAACCCAAGTTCATTAATCCTACCATTCAAGAGATGTAATTCACACTTTTCAATAAAATCCATGTATATAACTAGAACAATAGTTTCACAATTCATAAACATACAAAACTTCAATACAAACATGCATGGGGTCACTAAGAAACATTATCTATTTGATCATATTTAAGATCTAGGGTTTTTGAATAAAAATGTATAATTTGGATGTAAATCAGGTAATTTTCCAAAAAACATAATCATATAATTCAAAAGAATTCAAAACAATTATAGATCTATCATATATATTAGAATTAAAATTAAAATTTATATAGATTATAGTCCTAGTCTCAATGAAAATGAATGGGAAAGAAATTCTACTTTAATTCCGTAAATAATAGATCCTAACGTGTTTTATGTGATTTTTCATGCGTTGTTCCTTCAAGATGTAGCCCAATTTACTCAAATTTTCATCCTTTTCTTTTCTCCAAAACTCTCTTAGGCTTCTTTGGTTTGAAAAACAGGTAAAGATACCATAAACCTCGTTCATTGGGTATTCTTAGGGTTAAAAGTGATCAAAACGGCAAATCCTGATTAGAGACAAAATCTTGTTTGCGTTCGAACGGAAATTTTTTATTCAAACGGCTTTTACTCCCAGTATCTCCCTTTCACCCTAATCAGGATTTTGAGATCAGACTTGCGTTTGTACGCATCCAAGTTTTTGTCCAAATTTTCAGTCTTGTTTTGACTTAATTTAAGGCTAATTTGCGAAATTTTTATGAAATATACTTTTGTAAATCTTAAAGTCTAATTTTTATGGCACAAGAATCAGCTCAATCGGACATTTGAGTAAATGTTATGGAGGTAGTGTTAAATTCCGTTTTATCCAAATTCTCCCCAAAACATGTTTAAGTCTCAGAATACCTCCAAACTCTTAATACATCTTATATCACATATCTCAAGCTTTTTTGATCTTCTGGATCAATGATAGCATTATTTTGACTTAAAAATATTTAGAATTTCAGTTACTTCATTTCTCCCAAGAGTGATTACGCTAAACATGTAAAGTCTCTTGGAGGTCTCAATGACTTATACGATATCAATTTTGCAATACTCTATTTAACCATATTTCATCGAAACTCAATACAATACATAATAATCTATTATAAGTTAAAATAAATACACTGATTCTTATGTTTTATGGTACATAATGTTGGATGGCTAAGCAACATGTTTTAAACCTAAGTGTATGTGCTAAAACAAGAAACGATAGAAATGAGTACATTCATGAAATCATAAAACTAGCATCAATAGTATATAAATTAAGAGAAAATATATGTGTAAGGCTTGGAGTTTCACCAATAAAAAAGAGTGATATGATACTTACTAGTAGTAATGCGAGAGGGCAAGGTAGATTGAAATTAACTTTGAATGAGATATTGAAAAAAGAAATGAACACTTCCGGGCTAACAAAAATATTCTTTGATAGAGTTTACTAGAAAAACAGGATTTATGTAGTAGAAGTTGGAATATGGTTTTCTTAAGTTTGTGGCAATGGAAATGGGTGCTCCACTACCCAATTGAATCCAAACACTACAACAAACTCGTCTCCTAGCATCCAGAAATTAATCATGAATATGTGTTCTTACCACAAGTCGATAGCATTCAATGATACCTCCACGACATTTAGGAGCCCTTTGAACTATTCTGGGACTTGATACACCTCTAGCACTATGAGTGTCAAACATTGGGCTATAACCACTTGGCCTTCAGTTTCTTTTGTTTCAATTTTTCAAGAAAAAACAAAATCTAGCCTAATGTTCTGTTTTCTTCGAGTAGAAAAATTGCTCAAAACAAGAAGTTAAAAGGAACATAAGGACTCTCAATCCCTCAACATTGTTATGTTCTCTAGAATTGTGTGTTAAAGGAATGAGAGAAGGGGTTCTATTTATATACTTCCTAGTGCCTTCTCATTGCCCCTTTTTTCCAATAATGTCTTGTGTAATTCACACATGTTCCTCAAGTTATGTCGTTTCATACACCTTTTCCTTGTCCCTCCACTTTTTGTGAGTGTCCGCGCGATTTGTGTTCATGGAAAATCCTTTTATCTATGACTTCAGGCAAATTACTGGATACTTAGAAATAAGTAGAATAACAGAACTGGCTTACACCACCAGTGACGCTTATAAATCTCAGAAGCTGACTCTTTCAAAGTACCTACTATGTGCTAGGACTAGCAACTTCAATTTTGTCACCATCTTCTGGTTTAACCATAGATGAACCTAATAACCCCAATAGGACGATACCCTTAATTCAGACGGCAGCATTGGTATGCAATAGGTAAGACACACTATCCACCCAAGACCAAACTCACTCTCTCTTACACACACACATATATATATGGAGAGAGAGCATCAGTAAACCCTGTGTTAAATTTGCCTCGGAAAACTATGACTCTGAGCTTTATGTTGCTTTGTGGCAGTGATGATGTGGCATTTGCATTGAAAGACGAGAAGGAACTACCATGGCTAGCTAAGTATCTGTGATTCAAGATGCAAGAAAAACGCATGCAATAATCTTTTCTGCAGGGATACCTCCTCACTTTTTAGTTTTATTGTTATTCCAGATTCAAAACTCATCCGTTATGTTGAAATTTGTTCAACAAAAACTAATTTTTGTATTCTTTTCTTGAATTTTGATTTCGAAATATCTATTGAAAGAAATTGAGGAGAAATATAATGAAAAAATCTAAATCCATGCACTGTTTTTTCCTGTTGCTACACTAGCAAATATCTGATATGGCCATAAGACAGTATAATGCCAGGATTTAGTCGGGATGTGGCATATCTGACAGAAGTTTGCATGGAGAAGCCTCAGAGGAAGCAAACCAGATAGAGCATGGTGTATCATTATCATGGGAGAACTTATTTTGAGAACCTACCAGGATGGAATGCAGCAAGACTGCAAGTGCATCAAATCATTTGGCAATTGTGATTGTTTAATCACCAGCTTCATTGCTCAAACTGAAACTTAGATTGGGCTGGGGGAAGACAGATTTTGCTTTTCATAATTAGAAGTGCAATGGAGACCCATGTCTACTATCAGACTTGATCTGCTTTTCCTAGTTGCCTCTGCCCTGTACAAAGTGCCCAGATACAAGCACAATCTTGCTATATTTGATGCTAGTCACCTGACTTGCCAAAATCTTGCATATACAGATTGCAAATATATAAATAACCAGGCGAGAATCTAATTAGCAAAGTGAACGGAGGAACAATCAGAAAAGTGGTTTATAATTTCTGCAACGGAGCAAATCCTCCCAAAACACAGGTTCCATGGACCGAAAAGTACACCTCTACAGTGGCAAATGAAAAGAGAGGCACACCTCATGAGCAAAACACAAACACACAAAACCAACTCTCCTCAAGCGTGTTTTGTTGCATACAGATGCAGGCACATAGCAGCACAAATCCAAACAAAGGCCATTATATGAACAAGGCATCGCAGTATGAAACTAAGCTTGCNTTAACCATAGATGAACCTAATAACCCCAATAGGACGATACCCTTAATTCAGACGGCAGCATTGGTATGCAATAGGTAAGACACACTATCCACCCAAGACCAAACTCACTCTCTCTTACACACACACATATATATATGGAGAGAGAGCATCAGTAAACCCTGTGTTAAATTTGCCTCGGAAAACTATGACTCTGAGCTTTATGTTGCTTTGTGGCAGTGATGATGTGGCATTTGCATTGAAAGACGAGAAGGAACTACCATGGCTAGCTAAGTATCTGTGATTCAAGATGCAAGAAAAACGCATGCAATAATCTTTTCTGCAGGGATACCTCCTCACTTTTTAGTTTTATTGTTATTCCAGATTCAAAACTCATCCGTTATGTTGAAATTTGTTCAACAAAAACTAATTTTTGTATTCTTTTCTTGAATTTTGATTTCGAAATATCTATTGAAAGAAATTGAGGAGAAATATAATGAAAAAATCTAAATCCATGCACTGTTTTTTCCTGTTGCTACACTAGCAAATATCTGATATGGCCATAAGACAGTATAATGCCAGGATTTAGTCGGGATGTGGCATATCTGACAGAAGTTTGCATGGAGAAGCCTCAGAGGAAGCAAACCAGATAGAGCATGGTGTATCATTATCATGGGAGAACTTATTTTGAGAACCTACCAGGATGGAATGCAGCAAGACTGCAAGTGCATCAAATCATTTGGCAATTGTGATTGTTTAATCACCAGCTTCATTGCTCAAACTGAAACTTAGATTGGGCTGGGGGAAGACAGATTTTGCTTTTCATAATTAGAAGTGCAATGGAGACCCATGTCTACTATCAGACTTGATCTGCTTTTCCTAGTTGCCTCTGCCCTGTACAAAGTGCCCAGATACAAGCACAATCTTGCTATATTTGATGCTAGTCACCTGACTTGCCAAAATCTTGCATATACAGATTGCAAATATATAAATAACCAGGCGAGAATCTAATTAGCAAAGTGAACGGAGGAACAATCAGAAAAGTGGTTTATAATTTCTGCAACGGAGCAAATCCTCCCAAAACACAGGTTCCATGGACCGAAAAGTACACCTCTACAGTGGCAAATGAAAAGAGAGGCACACCTCATGAGCAAAACACAAACACACAAAACCAACTCTCCTCAAGCGTGTTTTGTTGCATACAGATGCAGGCACATAGCAGCACAAATCCAAACAAAGGCCATTATATGAACAAGGCATCGCAGTATGAAACTAAGCTTGCTGGGAGAGTGATGAGGTCTTCTGCCATAAGGATCGGCCCAAAATGGCATTTCCATGGACAGCAAGGTAAGCAGCATTTAACCTAGGCATCAACATCAAAGAAAACAATTATATACACCTCCTAAGGTATGTAATAATGCACATATATCTCGCTCAGAGAAGCAGAAAGGAAGCAATATTCACTTGTCAACATCTGGTGTAGCCAAAGGATCATATAGTTCCTCTCTTTGTTCCATCACTGGTATAGCACCTGACATAGCTGCCATATCCTGAGCACCTTCAACCTAGAGAATAAGCAATAGAGACATACAGTCAACTCTTGGGGTTGATGGTTACAATAAGCAACTGAAACACAGGCATCCAGTAACAATGCTTGCAATTCAACTTTTAAATAAATTAATACGAGTAGCTAATGAAGAGTTTATCTTCCTTCACACAAACAATAACAATTATCGTGATTAGATAGCTATTAGAGCTGACAGACATTTAAGGAGCAGAAGACACAGGTAATGTATTTCATAAATCCTTCCAATCATACTTACGAAGGGTAAAAGTTATTACTCTCTCTCGCTCTCCCTACCTCCACAACAGAAGGTCACGGTATCAATCATCAACTGACTTGGGTTGACCTGGGACCTAAGGTGCCAAATCATACAGATATCGGCCAATACTTCCAAGTTTGAATCTTGCCCCAATAAAAAAGAAAACACCACTAGTGGGAGATTTCCTCACCCTTGCCTAGAGGGGAACACACGAGCATAACCGTCCAAGAGGCTTCACCATCACTGTTGTGGTTAACCACCCGGCCAAGATGACTATATGGTTCTAGTATATATCACATCTTCACTATCTAAGCATAATTATAACAACCTTCTCCGAACTTTGAGTGTGTTTGATATCATAAAAGGAAAAGGGACGAAGAACTCCTTAGAATCACCAGCTCATTCTTTTAAAGGGTAACAAAAGTTTTTAGTGGCTCTCTCCCTATAGCATCCTTTTGTAACCAATTTCCTAGTTAAGAGTC
This sequence comes from Ilex paraguariensis, assembly GCA_963454935.2. Taxonomy (NCBI): domain Eukaryota; kingdom Viridiplantae; phylum Streptophyta; class Magnoliopsida; order Aquifoliales; family Aquifoliaceae; genus Ilex; species Ilex paraguariensis. The sequence goes on along the minus strand of CAUOFW020004269.1, from coordinate 69,279 downwards.
AATTTGGAAAATCAATCTATAGGAATCTACCAAGGAAAACTGACACAAGTATATGGAAGAGTATTTGAACAGACACTAGCGCAGTCAATTCCCCAAAATTTGGAACTTCTGCCACTGTCATCCCAACTTTCCACAATTGTCAGTAAATTCTAGGCCACTTGAAAATAGTGTTGTAACAAACAATAATGAGGGGCACTTGGGTATATGCCTGTGTGATGGAACTTGGAAGCTGCCCAAGCTACCTATGATACAATTCTGGTTTCAAGACACCCAGCACCCACCCAAGCAAATAGCAAATCTTTGCAATTGGAAGCCTAGGCAACCATTTGGAACATAGTGTTGGATTCGGTAAGATAAAACTGAGAATTAAGCATTGAAAATTGAATATTAATGAGTCGTTTAGTAACGTTTTTGTTTTTACGTCTTGAAAAAATTAAAAACAGAGATAATTTTTGTCTCTGTTTTGTGATAAACACTAAAACAAAAAACATATTTGAGAGTCATTTTTGTCTATCAAATTATGAGAATAACAACAAAAAATATGTTTAGTATCACTTCAATTTTATCCTAAATATGTTTGATATCTATTTGGTAATTAAATCCCAAATGACAATTCAACAATCCCAAATAGAAATTTAATCAGTTACAAATGACAATTTAATCCCAAATGACAATTCAATCAATCCTAAATGATTCAACACAACACATACACACACATGCAAAACAAATACCAAACAAACACTACACACACACATGCACAGATCTGTGCATATATATGCACAACTTCTAGGTTTCACAGAGAAGAGGGAAAGAGGAGAGGAGAGAGAGAGGTAGCGATGGAGGTGGGTTTCATACAGAGAGAGGAGAGAGAGATGAGGCAGCGATGGAGGTGGCGATTCGTCTGGAGGCAGCGATCTGTGCATATTTATGCACAACTTATGGGTTTCACAGGGGAGAGAGAGAGGGGCAGCGATTGAGGTGCGTTTACAGCTTCTGGTTTTCATACAGAGAAAGGAGAGCTTTCGGGTTTCATACAGAGAAAGGAGAGCGGAGGCAACGATGGAGGTAGGTGGTCTGATACAGAGAAAGAAGAGATGAGGGAGAGGGGAGAGAGGAGAGAGAGAGAGAAGCGATAGGTAGGAGAGAGGGGTGAAATGAGTTTTTATACTTCAATAAAAAAAAGGCATGTTTTGCTGTTAAGAGGAGTTAAAGTGCGGATCTCATTAATTCCCACCCTTTTTTGCGCGTGTTGTCTCCGTTTTTTGTGTTTCTTGAAACATCTTTTCTTTTTGTTCCCATTTTTTTGTATTTGTTTCCAAAAAACTAATATAAAACAAAAACAAAAATAAAAATAGTACCCAAACATGTTTTTGTTTTCATTTTTGACAAAAATTGAAAACAAAAATATAAAACACAAGACAAAAATAGTTATCAAACAACCCCTAAATTTTAAGTGCTGACTATTGAATTTTTAACTCTAGAAACTATTTAGCATGTACTGGAATTTAAGAATTAAATTGGATAACTATTTTATCAATATAAGGAACTAAAGTCGAAAAACTATTACTTTTTAAATTTTCCCTTCTCCTTGTCTATCAGATTGTAGTTACCTTATCTTCATTACCATCATCACCAACACTCCACAGTTGTTGCTGCCACACCCCACACACCATCGCCGTTGCCACAATCACCTCATCCAACGTCCTTCTACCACCCCCATCATCATCGTTGTTGCCACCAACTCTACCACTACCACTATTATCACCATCACTTGCTAACACTAACTCTACTACAATAGATGTCACCATCTCTTAACCACCACCCACCATTTCTTCGCCAACATTATCATCATCCTACTACCTCCTCCATAACCTTACCGGTACCAACACCAGAGTGGTTGTTGTGGGGTAGTAGAGCTGAGACTAATGGTGGTGGTACAAATGACAAAATAGGTAGGTGCGGGAGATTGATGCCAACAATAATAATTGTAATGAGGGATTATGTTGGCAATGATGGTTGTGACATGGGGTGGTCGTGATGACGGGGTGGTGGTTGTGGAGGAGTGATGGAAGGGAGGGTGGGGGTGGCGGTGGCGAGTGTGGTGAGGTGATGGTGGACGTGGCAGCAATGATGTGGTGGTGGCGGCAATTCTAGTAGTATGGCAAGTGGTGGTAGTTGGGTGATAGTGGTGGTTGTTGTATGGTGATAACATTCATGGTGGTGGTGATCTATGAAGCACTCTCAAGAAGGTCTTGTATCTGTGTCGAACACTGACACTAATTTGACACTCTCAGACACGTGTTCGATACTTTTTTATCCGTGCCCATAATTAAATAATAAAATTTTAGGTTCAAACACCTGACCAACACTTCTATTGACAATGTCTACTGCTAACAAATAAACATATGTTGACAAATAACTAACAAAACTTAAAATTTTGAATATAACTATATAAGTATATTATAACAGAAGTTACAAAACATATAATTACCAAGACTAAACATTTTAAAGTCATGCTCAAAATATAATAATAAAAGAAAAATATGCATAAAAATTAAAAAAAAGAGAAATTGAGAAAACAATAACAATCATTTAAATTATATATATTAGGTACACGTTGTATAAAAATAATTGATGATTATTGACTATTATGATGTTGTAGTCTAAAAATTTACACTAGATGACTAGACATAACAATTATTTATCATAAAGTATTGTATTTCTTATGAATAATATATCATTATCACTATATTTTTGTAATAAATTATATACTTTTTTTTTATATAAAATACAATTATCTATAACGTATTCCCAACGTGTCCATGTCCTATTTTTTTTAGAAATGTCATGTCTGTGTCCATATCCGTGTTTGTACTTCTTAGGTGGTGATGGGGCTTGGTTGTTGGTAGTGGTTATGGAAATGGTGACAATAGTTAGTTGTTGGTTGTAATGGCAATGGTGGTGGTTGTGGATTGATGGTATTCGTGACGATTGTGATAGCAGTTGGTAAGTGGTTGTGGTTGTGCTGTCGTGGTTGAGGTGATAGCAGTAGTGGCGGTGGTAGTGTGATAGCAGTTGGTAAGTGGTTGTGGTTGTGCTGTCGCGGTTGAGGTGATAGCAGTAGTGGCGGTGGTAGTGGCAATGTTTGGTGGAAATTTGGGGTGTCAAATAGATGAGATTAAAATATTTAAAGACAATTTGGGGTGTAAGATAGATTAAAATATTTAAATAACTTCAGGAAGTAGTGTTCTTACATGCTTATGGAACAAAGTGAATTTTTTTCCATAACCAAAGCATGTAATTCAAATGGTAATTGACTGCCACAGCACTTGACTGTTGTAGTTGTCTTGTTAGTAACCTGTCTAAGGGCTACATTCATCACCTGGGCCAACCTGACTTTGACAACTTTACTTCAAACCATTCAAGGATACAACAAATGAATTTGAGTTGGGATATTCCCAGTTTCACCAAACAAAATTTTACCTGCTAATATAAGTACTAAACGGATAACCTCTGAACCACTAGCCCTTTGCTGTAAAGGGGTAAAGGGGAACGACATGGTGGATTCTTCCCTTGTGCCCTTTTGAATTAAAGAAAAAATTTGGGTGTTCATAAGTTGTCTCCATGTCCACTTTAAACAAACTCAAAGGTTGCCCATCCCTAATATAGCATCTGTAAATTCAGTTTCAATGAATATTCTCTCCAGGATTTCTCTTTCCAAGACAAAAGCTGCCTGATCATCTAGCTTTTTAGAATTTAAAAAAATATTGGAACTTATTTTGAACTATTGTTATCAAGGGGCCTTGACCTCACAAGTACAAGTATAAAAACAGAGTGGACATTCCCAAGTTTAGTAACAGGACAAATATCGAACAACACTGAAGAGTCTCATGAAAGAAATTATTTTCTTTAATATGTGGTTTATGCATGCAGTACCCAGTCATAGTCATATAAACTCACTATGTATCTTATTATATCTTAACTAAATCCATGGTCAAGATATGATGAAGTCGCTCAAGCTACAAAGCAATACATTCAATACTTCTTGGATTCTATCAAGCTTAAGTGAGGTAAGATGGCCTAAATATATATCTGCCCTAATTTTGTTAATTTAGGTTGCAAAATTGAATTTAGAGCGAGTATTTAATCCATTTATGATTCGTGTAATTTTAATGCTAAGTTATTGAAACTTTAGGGTTTTAATTTTTGAAATGAGTGATTGGACAGAAGCTTTTTGGGACTTAGAGTATTGATTTAGAACCTTGGTTTTTCAAGAAAACCTGTGGATAACGCTCTCCAGCGGCGAAGCCAGACTTTTCGTCAAGTAGAGGCAATCTATGATCATAACATTGACATTATTTTTGCAAACACAATAATTAACGATATTTTTATAGGTCTAATTTCATTAAAAGAACAACAATTAGAGGCGAAAACCGTATAGACAAGCAATATACAAGAAATGCCAAAAGCAAAAACTTATTATAAAAATATTCACAAATGCCAAGATTTAAGACTATTTGAATAAACTACTTTTATAAGATCTAACTCCTTTATGTCACATTTATATCGTTCAATTTTCAAGAATGGAAAATTTTTCAATGAGATTGATACATAACCAATTAGATCATTTTTTAATTCAAATTCAATAATCAAAACTTTATTATTTGTTGTCGCAAAAAAATGGGCAACAATAACCAAAGCACTACTAACTATGTAATAATAAAGAAAATAACAGAAGTTTCAAAATAGAAGAAATAGTTTATGCATAATCTCTCGCAATCGCTTCAATAGAATATCTTAATATCTCGTTTCCACTAAAGCTATTCACTCAATTGACTGGATAAATGTCGATTGAATTCGAAAATAACGTCGAGAAGGCTAAAGAGAGGGAAGACAAAAAAAAGATAAGAAGAAAAGTACCTAAGAGAGAAAAATTCAAAAGAAGCGATATTTATAACGTATCATGTATAACATATGTTTACCAAGTTCGTATGTCATTTATTCAGGATAAGTGTCAAATTATTTATTTGAAGGGACTAATAAATTCACCAATTTATCACTCAATTTCACTAATGCTAAACCTCCATTAATTCTATGTCGCTTTCGTTGGTCATATTTAGAATTGTGAGTGCTAAAAGTAGGTTTTTCAAATTTGTCTAAATAAGAAAATTTTTGTCAAATACGAACGAAAGGGCAGAGATCAAGAGTTAAAGACAAAGGGTGTGGATAATGAGGCCGCCAAAGTTATAGTTTAATGGTTTTGAAATTACACTAACCAACCCTATATTTTATGAAAATTTCAGTGAGGGCAAGATTCAAAATTTTTTTAAATTTTCAAACTTTTATCTCAGTCCCAAATTTTTTTAAAATTCCAGTAAGGGCAACTGCCCCATTGTAGATCCATCACTGGCGCTCTCCAAGTGTAAGGACTTAGGAAATTGAACTGGGCTTGAAATAAGCTTAGTCACATAATTCGTCCTAAACTATACACTGTCTACTGCTTAGCGTGTTAATTTGCAACTTGAGAGTGAATCTGCCATACATTCACGAATCTACTTTACTAAATTCGCGAATTCACTATCCTAAATACACAAATTTAAAATTTGTACTACATCCCTTCAATCCGTTCAAAAAATAAAGCTTCATAGCTGCCACATCAAAAGCTGGCAAGTTACATGATTGCCTTTGCTAAACAGCTAAGGCCGCACGTTATCTACTCCAACTATGGCCCAAGTGAATGTTTTGTAGGCTTCTTGCATTGCCATTTTCTCACATCTTTCTGATTATGGGATAAGTGCGCAAGCCATAAAAATAAGTTTCTTGTTCTATTGTTCACCAATCTATTTCCACGTGGATTTAAAAGCCAAATCACTAGTAATAAATTTAAATAATTTAGGGCAAACTTCACTTTACCCCTCTATGGTATACCCGATATACACTTTACCTCCCTACGTTTTAGAAACCTCCACATAACCCTCACATGCTTAATGGACTAAACTGCAATGTCAACGCCATTAATGGCAAAGAACAAATGTCCATAATGCCCTCATATTTATATGTGCCCTAGTGGAGTAGAGCCAGTCACATTGGTCGGGAGTTCTCCGTTTGTACACATGGAGATGGAATTGTGGGAAAAATTCCACGGTTAGACATATCGATAAGAGCCAAAAAAAATTCTTCAAGAGCCGTAGATCCAAATCCTGTGTGAATGATCCATGTTGAACAGCTTCTAATTCGAAGAAATTATTTGCTAAGACTATTAATCAGACAAAAGAAGTCATTTGCTACGACCTAAGGTACGTTTGCACCAATTTTTTTTCAAATGGAGTTATTCTTTTGACAATTGCAAGTAAGTTTGTTGGCTAAGTGATGACAGATTTTGAATTGTTAGCAATTTATATGTTTTGGGTCATGTTGGGTTTGATTATTATATTGGATGGGTAAGTTGTCCCAGCGTATGAGTTTTTTGGGGGGTTAGTTTATGGGTTGTCCACCAATGGTGAATGTTTGAACACAACAATTTGATGTTGGTCCGATTTGGTATTTTTTATGTCTTAAAATTTTGTAGATTAGTGAAATTGTTTGTTTTCAAGGAGTCAATATTGTGGAAGAAATTAAAAAAATAAATTACATAAGCTGGATCCCAAGGAGTCCATACCTGTTTTACTGCCAGCTTCCTTCTGTATTCAATATCATTTGAACAAAATGATGTTGCATACCTTTTAAGTATGGAAAACTGTGGATAGTTTGGTCTTTTGTCATTGACATTTTGGAGGGTAACCTTTTATTAGCTGACCCAGTTGCAAGAATAAAAAATGAGCCACACGCACTATCAACTTGGACGGAATCATTGACATTACAGTTTAGTCCACTAAGCATGTGAGAGTTACGTAGAGGTTTCTAAAACGCAAGGAGGTAAAGTGCATTTGGAATATATCACAAGGGGGTAAAATGAAGTTTGCCCAATAATGTATTATATATTTGTATACAAATTTAAATTTTGTTAACTTTTATGTATGTAAATATACTTATATGTATATAATATGACGTTGTTAAGGCGCTCCCGTTCTAACATTTAATTTTTGTTAACTTTTATGCGCTCCCGCTCTTGCTCTCTGGCTGCAGAATTGAATTCCATTTGGCAACGCCTCCAGTACTCTGTATAGTGCTTGATAAGACTTATTCAACCCCCCCCCCTCTCTCCCTCCCTCTAGGTCACACTTCACTATTTAGTCTTCTACCTCATATTTTGCACTTGTACATTTATCCACGTCATAAATTAAACTGTAAGTCACAAGATTATAATAGAGTATCTTGCCTGTTGAGGATACTGTATGTAACCAGGGTATGCACCATAAGGATATAAAGAAGGATCTTGAGTTGCTCCATAAGCATAGGCATCATAACCCTGTCCATAAGGACCATAACCATAATATGCACTGCTCCATTGAGTTGGATCTGCCTGCTGACCCCAAATACCAGGTAGGTCCTACAAGACAATATCATATGATTTTTAAAAGTAGGCATTCACCAACAAGATGAGTAAAAGTAACAAATTAGTTGAGCATGTGATAAGGCTAATCAAACCCATTCCTTTCTTTTTTCTTTGTTATTCCTAAATTTATTTTCTAATAAGCTTGTCTCTAAATAACATCTAAGGACAAAGCTAAATAACATATGAGATGCAGATGTTAGAGCACCTTTAGATATTTAATATTAGGGGTAGTTTAGTTGTTTCATTTATTTTGTATTGCCCTACTATATATAAAGGCTTGAGCAAATAATATTTTCTAGCAGTAGATGCTAACAGATATCAAAGGTTAATAGGGATAGTTTAAACCAGCTTGCTAGGCCAATTATAATCACCCTTCATTTATAGAAATCAAATAGCCGTATTTCTAATGTCACAGTTGCCTTTAATGATTCTCTTACAGATTAACCTTCANATGTTGCATACCTTTTAAGTATGGAAAACTGTGGATAGTTTGGTCTTTTGTCATTGACATTTTGGAGGGTAACCTTTTATTAGCTGACCCAGTTGCAAGAATAAAAAATGAGCCACACGCACTATCAACTTGGACGGAATCATTGACATTACAGTTTAGTCCACTAAGCATGTGAGAGTTACGTAGAGGTTTCTAAAACGCAAGGAGGTAAAGTGCATTTGGAATATATCACAAGGGGGTAAAATGAAGTTTGCCCAATAATGTATTATATATTTGTATACAAATTTAAATTTTGTTAACTTTTATGTATGTAAATATACTTATATGTATATAATATGACGTTGTTAAGGCGCTCCCGTTCTAACATTTAATTTTTGTTAACTTTTATGCGCTCCCGCTCTTGCTCTCTGGCTGCAGAATTGAATTCCATTTGGCAACGCCTCCAGTACTCTGTATAGTGCTTGATAAGACTTATTCAACCCCCCCCCCTCTCTCCCTCCCTCTAGGTCACACTTCACTATTTAGTCTTCTACCTCATATTTTGCACTTGTACATTTATCCACGTCATAAATTAAACTGTAAGTCACAAGATTATAATAGAGTATCTTGCCTGTTGAGGATACTGTATGTAACCAGGGTATGCACCATAAGGATATAAAGAAGGATCTTGAGTTGCTCCATAAGCATAGGCATCATAACCCTGTCCATAAGGACCATAACCATAATATGCACTGCTCCATTGAGTTGGATCTGCCTGCTGACCCCAAATACCAGGTAGGTCCTACAAGACAATATCATATGATTTTTAAAAGTAGGCATTCACCAACAAGATGAGTAAAAGTAACAAATTAGTTGAGCATGTGATAAGGCTAATCAAACCCATTCCTTTCTTTTTTCTTTGTTATTCCTAAATTTATTTTCTAATAAGCTTGTCTCTAAATAACATCTAAGGACAAAGCTAAATAACATATGAGATGCAGATGTTAGAGCACCTTTAGATATTTAATATTAGGGGTAGTTTAGTTGTTTCATTTATTTTGTATTGCCCTACTATATATAAAGGCTTGAGCAAATAATATTTTCTAGCAGTAGATGCTAACAGATATCAAAGGTTAATAGGGATAGTTTAAACCAGCTTGCTAGGCCAATTATAATCACCCTTCATTTATAGAAATCAAATAGCCGTATTTCTAATGTCACAGTTGCCTTTAATGATTCTCTTACAGATTAACCTTCAACCCCACATGGCATGCTATCCTCCAGCTAAATATATATAACTCATTTGATGTCATTCTCCATTTTGTGATTTTGACCAATTACTTTGTTTCCCAAATGCTTTACTGGCTTTGAATTAGAAAGGTTTCACATTCATAGCCAATGAATATTCTTCACGCTGAATATATCATACTTAAAATCCCCAAGTGAGCAATTGCTAAAAATAAGCAATCTAAAAAGAAATCCACCTGTTTAGCTGTTGGACTCCGGCCCCAAGAAAGGCGTACTACTTGTTGACCAATCTGAGTTCCATGCATCCTTTGGATCGCTTCTTCAGCAGATGTCCTGCACAAATGATGAAATAATCTGATATGAGAGAAATTGGTTACAAGCAAAGCAGAAGGAAGGTCAAATACAGGAGTTTTGCCAAAAAATAGACCTGGCTACAAACTGCACAAAACCACATCCCCTAGCTGCCGGGATCTTGACATAGACAATTTCCCCAAACTGTGAAAACATATGCTTCAACTCCTCTTCAGTAACATTAGGGTCCAAATTACCAATAAAAATCTGCAACAAATAAAGCTCATCAAAAATAATAATAGAAAGTGAAGAGACAAGACATATGAAGCCACAAATTTCAAGTATTTCACTTACTGTGGTGTTATTTATATCATTATCTACAGGAGTTGTCGGCATCACTGGAGCTGGAGCGTAAAGTGGAGCTGGATACAATGCTGTCAAATAAAACCTTAAGGTAAGTCTGTATTGACTCTAGAAAAAAAATTAAAGCAAGAGAATTGTCCATATGTGCACCACATTCATCTCCTATGCAAGGACTCGAAAGTTTATCAGCATGTCACATATTGTCCAAGTAATTTGATACTTAAGAAGCTAGCCGAAAGAGGATCCATGCATGATAGAATTGACACCAATTGAAATGTGAGCTTGTCTTATGATACATCCCCATAGGAGAACCCAAAAAATATAATAACTCGTACATATAAAAATCCAATAAGCAAACAAAGTAATATATTGACATATCATCCATATAATGATAAAATTAACCCCATTAACGTATCAAAACATCATCTGATCATGCTAAACAAATCTCACTTAAAGAAATATATTATATTCTATAGCTTCCAAGGTATTTTTTTCATGTTCCATTCGAAGAGTAGGTCCAAAACACTTCTTTGCATCACCATGTATCAAGTTTTGAAACTGATTGGGTTTTTTCAAATACCATCATTTCAATAGCATATGTTAAATTTTCTGCTTCTTTACTCCTAATTGTATTTGCATTATTGCATAAGTTTCTTCATTGACCCCATGACAATTGTATGAAATGTTTACTTTCTTAATATTTAATGTTTGGCAATGTATTCATATTTTGGGAGGACATGTATTGGTTTAGAGAAGTCATTGTGATTAGGGAAAGATCCTGGGCTAAGAGATCTTTTGGGGGTTACCGAGGTAAAGATTGGTCACAAAGACACGTCCTATCAGCAAGATTTCGATTTCTACAACAGATGCTCTTAATACGTTATATTTGTATGAGAGTCAAAGCAAACCAGAAACTTGACTGGGTTACTGTAGCATAATCATGTTCTTGAAAGGAGAGAGACAGAGGATTGACTTCAAACTTATAATACCTTTCTACAAGGAATGTAAGAACGCACGGCTCCCCTTTTGAGTTCCCCCTTCACAGCCGTGGTAGGGCAGTGTTGTTCTCCTTTAGGTGAAATTCCAGAATTCAATCATTGCAGAAGAAAGGTATAACAGTTAGGAACCGGAATATGATGAAGCCTTTAAGTTTGCAGATTAGTGTTTGTTGTCCCAAATAATATATATAGACGACAATGACAAAGACAAAAGATGTTGAAGGATTAGGTGCAAACTTGAAAAGAATTTCTCTCTTTCAAACTATGGTGTTACAAGAGGGAACCAGTTCACTGAATCATCAGAGGCACAACCAGTCAAAACTGAAGCATTAAATTGCACACCTCAAGCTCGGCTCAATAATTCCATTTGAGCAAGGATCGAAATTTCGTTTCGGTGTATTATTTTGAGTACCTAGAAAACCGAAATGTTTAAGAAATTTTTTGAAAAAGTTTCGGAAACAGAATAAAAAATTTTGGAAATTTATTTTTAAAAAATTCCAAATCATTGGTAAAAATTATCGAAACATTGATAGACACATATCGAAACATCTCTAATGTAGGACAACGGTGAATTAAAAAAATCAGCATTGTTTATGGGGCTATGAATGGTATCTTGAACAGTAAATTATGGGTTGGTTGTGTTATTTTGTGGGTTAGGGATTGATGGATTATTTGGAACAAGGACGGGGCTTTGTGGACCCCCTTTAAGGATATAAAAAACAAATCAAGTCTGATTATGAGGTTTAGACCTTGAATACTTGTAAAAAAGTAGAAGAAAAGATCTAGGAATCACTCTAAGGGTCAATTAGGCATCACACTTAAGGTTATGAATTGCATCTCACAATTCCCATAGCATTTACCAGCTGGAATTTTCTGAAATATATATCTCCCCTTCAAATTAAAACATTACATCTTTATATATAGACCTCAAAGTATTTCTAATCTCAAAAGAATTAGGACTCCAAAGACTCTAGGATTCCATGAACTCTAAGACAACAAAGATTCTCAATTACATGTAGATTAGAAAACTAATATAGATTAGAACTAGGACTCTAAATTCTAGAGTATTCAACACTAGAATTTAACCCAAAAGACGAGCCAGGATCGGACTATGACCTCTTCCAGTAAATCTAGAAATTACACAAATACCATTAACTCTTAAAAAAATATTAAAATAACTAATAAAATACTAATACTGGCAAAGTAACTCAAAATAAAAGTCAAAATACAATAATGCAAGTTTTCATATGAATCTTTGTCTTGATGGGAAGCCAAATTTCATACCTCTTCATGTCTTTGAATTTGTCTCTACTTGAGCATCTTATGGATATGGGTTGACAATGTTATTTTGTGGGTTAGGGTTTGATCGATTGTTTGAAAAAGATGAACCACCTTTAAAGATATAAAAAATAAATTTTTAGGTCTAATTATGAGGATTAGAACTTGAATAATTATAGAAAAATCAAAGTAGCAAACAAGAAGGAAAAAATTAGAAATCACTCCTAGACTTAATTAGGCATCACACCTAGGGTTGTGAATTGCATCTCACAATTCCCATAGCATTTATCTGCTGAGTTTTTTTTCTGAAAAATATCTCTCTCTTTAAATAAAGTTTTACATCTTTATATATAGACCTCCAAGTATTTTTTAATCCCAAAAAGATTAGGACTCCAACACTCCAAAGACTCCCGATTACATGTAGATTAGGAACTAATCTAGATTAGACCTAGAGCTCTAAATTTTAGAGCATCAAACACTAGCATTCAACCCAAGGATTAGACTATCACTGGTTCCAACAAATCTAAAAATTAAAAAAAAAACCCTTGGTAATGAAAAATATTAAAAGGATATATAAAATACTAATACTAGCAAATTGATTCAAACTAACTCATTGTTTTAATAGCAAGCCAAATTTCATAATTCTTCGTGTCTTTGAATTTGACTCTTCTTGAGCATCTCATGAATTGCATCAGCTTCGAAACATTTCTGAAACACTTGGAACTATTAGAATTTCAATTGAATCACTAATTTATTTCGACCACCTTGAAACCGAAAATGTTTTCGCCATTTCAACAATTTTAAAACGATATTTTGATCCTTGCATGTGAGGATCCTAGAGATGCAAAGGTTGGGCTAGATTAAAATGGCAACTGGAGATTTTAAGCTTATGAATTTCGTAAAAAGAAAAACAAACATTATCTCCTTATTTCTGCTATAAGGGCATTAAATTAAATTATATTAATTTAGACCCAAAAAACCCACCAAATTCCAAGTTCGTACTATGCACCATCATTAGTACATTTTTGAAATTGTTTTTTAAGAACAAGACGCTATATAAGTATGTGGTTAATAAAAATGCAGCAAAAATCACAGACATAGCAACTACAAAAGAGTCAAATATGTGGACCTTGACCAATCGGCCTTTCAAAAAAATAAGGTCCTGATTCATACATCATATCTAGAAGTACTTCACAAAAAATAAAAGGCCGAAAAAGCCATTTTTCTTATCAAAGAGAACATCATATGACCTGCACGTAGCCATAGAATACATGGCCCTATGTGTCAAACTAAGACTGTCCAATATAGCCAACAAACATGCATGGCTACAACTCTTAGATGATTATTAGGCAACATATTGTACAGTGGCCTCAGGAAAATCTAGATAAGTGCATTTGGGTTAAAGACAATGCAATACACAACCATTAGCAAAGAGTCAAAGACTAGTCTCTTGGAGGCATTACAAGTATCCATGGACACAACAATTCGTTAGCATATTCCCAAACTATGTGTCTGAACAACTGCAAATATCCTACAAGAAATGATTCTATGTTGATTTGGAGGAGTGTCTGATGTACGTAGCCTTAACATTTGTGCACGGAATGGCTATTTTCATAACTCTAACATGAGACGCCCAAATTGCTGCAACCAACATTGCGCCAAAGGCCTGCCCTCAGAAGAGTATAAAATAACCAATAGCACTGTAGCAGGTTTATTTATGTGAACCTTCTTTCCTTTGCTGAGTTTTTTATCTTCAATAAAACTAGAATAACTTTCAAGAGTCCCATTTCAGTCTTAAATGAATCGTAGTTTGTACTTTATGATAAGAGTCATCTAATACGCAAAGGAAAATACTTACTAGTAGCAGACACCTTTGGGATAATATGTGCAGTTAAACTCCCCAGAGTTAGGCCTTAAAACAGTGGCCCGGATTATCTTTTTTGTCCCAGAGATCAATAAGAGTCACTAATACTTTTTTTTTTCTTGGATGATGAAGTACCGCCATTTCTCTCAATTATTCATTTTCATCATCCATAGCTTTTCTAGCCATGAGAGCACGCAACATAATATAAACCAAGAAATGTTTTTTCGTTTTTTTTTCCATTATAAAAGGAAGGATGAAACTTGATACCATGAGCCATTTTCACAATCCAAAAAGGCAAAGTATAGGCAAAAACTACAAGAGAAGAACTCAGCTGATTTCAAAAAGCATATTTGTAACAGATACTTCACAATAACCCAATCGTCGTATGCAAATTAATAACCACTCTGCAAGATGAATTTAGTTCTAGCAGGAATTTCAAGAAATCACCTTTAGCCGTTGCATATTGCTGCTGGAAACCAGCAGTCTTCTTCGGTGTTGCTGCACTAATACGCATCGGCCTAGTTGAGCAATACATACCATTCATTTCAGTCATAGCACGGTTCCGCTCCATCTCATCAGCAAATTTAACAAAGCCATAACCCTTGGAGCGTCCAGTACTTGGATCAGTCACAACCTTGGCTCCTCTAACCGATGGATATTGAGCTCGGAAGGTCTCTTGCAACAAATAGTCTGTAACATCAGGAGCTAAATCCCCTACAAAAATAGAATGCTCTGGCCCAGCATCAGGACGTCTTTCTCCGATCCCAAAAGATGCCCAATTCAACCTAAAAGTCACTTCAGTTCCATGAATTTGTGTTCCATTATATGACTGCAGAATCCTTTCAGCTGTTGCATGTGAAGTAAATTCCACAAACCCATAACCTTCTGGTTGGCCAGTGATCTTGTTACGAATTACCTTTATTGAAAGCACCTACATAGAGCATAGTAGTCACAATACATTCATTAGATGAGCTAAAATGGTCAAAAGTGAACATCTTTCTTCTCAATTAGTTCGATTACGTCTGGTGATCAGTTATGGGATATTCTTACAAAACAATTCGCTCGATTTGGTTTTGATAATCTTGGTTCTACGCTAGGCACTTTTTATTTTTATGCTCCAGCGTGTGGTGGAGTATTAGACTACTTAACTTTAATTTATGTTATTAGCCATAAGTTGGAACAGGGCTCAATACTTGTTTAATATAAATAAGATGGTCTAGGGCAATATAGCCGCTACACACAAATTATTCTTCCTCTCTATTTCTTATCTCTTTTTTCTTCTCTTTCTCCTTCACAAACCCTAATCCCAATTTCACTTATTAACTAATTGGTCTCTATTTGGTTTCCTTTTGCTAAAATGTAAAAAGAACAAAGAATATCATTGTCTCATAATGTATAAAATATTTCTAGCACACCTTTTAATCCAATTTGAATATAATTATGTTGCAACAATCTGACCTTATGTCACGTACAAAAGATTATAACAAAAATTTCTTACTTGCTCTGGTACCAAGCTAATATAAGCGGAATGAGTTTTCGGTTTCTACACAATAAAACTCATACCTAGCTTAATAGCTTTAAGCTATGTTAGTGATGAGTCTGTTTCCTAAGGCCATCCAAGAGTGAAAGCCCAAAAGACAAATTTCCGGTCTCATTATCCCGGCCATTGGTTAGAAACCTAAAAAAGTACAACCATCATGATCTCAATTGAATTCACACTATTTATGCCCAAAAAAATTTGCAAACAGACCCTAAAACACACGAGGACATTTTTATGGTTGTGTTTCATGGTGCCATCACCATTTTAAATTTCGCACCACTGACTGGGAAGTACAAACATGGACACTCACACAAGCCGCTACAAATAACGGCGTTGCAGATAAAATCCTATACTTGACAACCATATAAAAGTATAATCATAAAATATAAGGAAATTACTATTTTATGATAATTAAATGTTTCTCCCTTCTTTCCATTCTTCATTTGTGAGTGAACATATGGTGGGCCAAGGGGTCGCTTAGTGCCCTGCTCTAAGATTACCTAACCTAGCTTATTTTTCTTTTCTCTTTTTCCTTCCTTCCTTCCTTCTCTTCTCACATTCCCTCTAATCAGGCTAAAGGCAAAGACCCACTATTCATCTACCATCAGCTTAATATATATTAAAATAATAGAAGTGCATAACCCACCATATGTTCGATAGAATGCTCGTGAGATTTGGTTACATCAGACAGCAATTCGATTCTAACATCCCCGTGGGATCTCCACATACTTCATGTATATCCCAAAATCAAAACCGCCATCAAACGTCTGGTGAGACGGCACTATGGTTCTCTAAAACCCATTTACAACGTACATTTCTGGCTATTAATGATCTAGAAATCAATTCTTATTTGAATAAATCACCACAAAACGCATTGTATAATTCGAAAAATGGCTCTTCACCTGACATTAAAAGAAATAACAGAAACGTGATACCCAATAGAGATAGATACACAGATATTTAGATAGAGAGAGAGAGAGAGAGTAAAAGAATATACCTCGCCTGTATGAGCGAACCAGCTGTGAAGGTAGGACTCGTCGGCCCAGTAGGGCAAATCCCCAATCCAAAGGGTCCGGACTTCTTCAAGTGACATAGGTTGGTGATACGGTAGCGAAGACGACATCATTGGTGTAGCCATGGTTGTTGGAGCTGATGGATAGTGTTGCCCGCTCATCGTTCACTTGAATCACTTCTGTTACTAGCGTGCCTGCGTTTCGACTCCTCCTCCTCCACTCTTTGCCCTCTCTCTCTCTCTCTCTCTCTCTCTCCCTCGTTAATTTATAGTTTCTCTTGTTGATGCTTGGTGTTATGGGCCTTATGGCACTGGAGCTGTATTCGGCCTACTTTTTGAGTAATGCTACGGATTTTCAAATGTGACCCTTAATNCGTGCCTGCGTTTCGACTCCTCCTCCTCCACTCTTTGCCCTCTCTCTCTCTCTCTCTGTCTCTCTCTCTCTCTCTCCCTCGTTAATTTATAGTTTCTCCTGTTGATGCTTGGTGTTATGGGCCTTATGGCAGTGGAGCTGTATTCGGCCTACTTTTTGAGTAATGCTACGGATTTTCAAATGTGACCCTTAATTTTGGTCCCTATCATTAGTACTAGTTTTTTGAATTAGGTATTTTTTTTTTCTTTCTTTTGGTTCAACGGTGAGAAATATCCATATTAATATATACACATTTTTACTAATTTGTTTCCTGATTAAATTGAAGGCAAATTTTTTATATTGAGATTAGAATATTTATAAATAATAAATCTCTCATTACCCAACCTTAATAAGTTGCTAAGATTTAAATTCAATATGTCTAAATTTACAGCTCATTTTTATTATTATTTAAACTATACTTAGATGTTTGAATCGGATATTTGGTCTAATGTTACATTTTATATTTGTGTGTGTACTAATTTAGTCTAATTTAATTTATTTAATTATATTAAACATTTTGATACTAGTTTAACACGTTTATTATCGTATTTTATTGAAATTAACCTCAATAACTCACCAACTAAAAATTTAATATTAACATTCCATTATTGATTGGCCAAATCCATCTCTCATATTTTGTTCATAGGCCAAAAATCTATTTAAGTTCATATAATATCAAAAAAAAAAAGTAAAAAATTGCCGTCATTTATAAATGCATGTCAATAAGTGATAAAAATTAATTAATTTATTCATTCAACACAAATTTATTTAACACTACTTAACCCATATTCGTGTTAGTATGTCGTATTATTTTCGAGTTTTTGTTGAAAATTAACTAATTATAATCTATTAATTTCATATCAATTTTGAATTATTTTAATATGTCATATTCAAAACTATCACCTAGGTGTTACCTAAAAAACAATTGGCAATTGGGACAACAACATTTCATACTAATGTGACATGCACTCAACGTGCACTCTTTTCTATTTTTTGTTGTAATTGTACTTTATACCGTTAAAATTCCCCACAATCTATAGTGCCTTCTTAAGAGTGTGGCATAACAATGAATTGTTGATATGATAATTAAAAATAGGACCTTTGGGCTACCTTTAAAAATAAATTATAATTAATCGAGATAATTCATGGTCGATTATGTCTTACATGAATGAGCTGTAACTTTTTTTTATACGAGTTATAACTTAATTTTTAAAAATTGAAATTTTCAAGATAAAATGTAATATTTTGAAATTGATCATGTCTTTTGTAATTACAATTTATATTTTAAAAAATTATAATTTTTGATACATTGTAGTAAAAGAGACAGCAGAATGGTGTTATTTAGTGACAGCAAAACAGAACAAGTCATCGTCAAGTAGGGTGGTCTAGTGGGGTACCGGTCTTACTCCTCATCTTGAGGTTGGGAGTTTGAATCATGGAGTTTCTATTGGAGCTTGATAGTTGACCGCTATGTTAGCCTAACTAGGTCTGGTCCTGAGAGGCGTTCCAGACGTAGTCAAAGGCCTCATGATCCCACCGGTGAGGGCCTATCGGGGTGGTCGTTAGACACTCTTCTTTGCCTCCACCCTTTTTTTAAGTATCAAAAAAAAAAAAAAAACTGGAACAAGTCAATTAAAGATAAATTGCAATAGCATTATAAACAAGTAAATTACAATAAATTCAGGTGCTACAAGACAATGCAATATGTGTGATATTATTAGCATCTGAAAAACAACTGTAGCCATTCCAAGCACAGGTGACTGCATCAGGCTTGAATCACTTCAAGCCAAAAAGGTTAGATATATGCATTTTTTTAGTTTGTGTGGAATTTTTTTTCAATTATAATTAATCCAAAAAATTAATTTTATATATTATCATGAATTGGGTAATGTTATATTAATGCCCATTTTTTTTAGTCATCGATAATATTGGGGGTGACATTTTATTCATTAATATGAATACGATACAAAACTCGTAAATGAAACGATCAATTAATACGAATAATAAATATATCAAATTAAAGTTAGACACGAATAGTCCAATTGACTTGTATATAGANTCAATTAATACGAATAATAAATATATCAAATTAAAGTTAGACACGAATAGTCCAATTGACTTGTATATAGATATCTTATCAATGTAACATAATCTACCCTCCCCGTACTTTATGTCATGAGTCCTTTTTTAATAACTTAATTCTTAGTTAACTGAAATTTTTTTAAAATTTCTCAAGTGTCCTAAATTTTACTCTCATCATTTATTGCTTTCCCGTCTCTCTCTCTCTCACACACACACATACTCTCTCTCCTTTAAATTTATCTTGATTATTTGAAGTTTTTATTGGGGCCCAAATGACATGATATCAATCAAAGAAGCTTAAGTCAACTGTCATGTCATTTGAGCTCCAAATTTGTTCCAAAATTTGGTCAGTCTAGCGTTACTCTTACTATATATTATAGCAATCAATTTGGGAGAGATGATGCTTATGAAAACGAAACTTTCCCTCATCAATTACTAATTTTTTTTAATTTTAATTATTTAATAACAATACATCGATCTCATCATATTAAATAATTTTATATGGCTTTTGTAACAACTCTCACAAAAATTATTTTATTTTAACCTCCTTAATTAAGCACAGTAATGATTATTTTTTTTAAAATACTAGGGTCATGATAGTATAAGGGCGAGTTAGGGTGGCGGTGGTAGTGGTGGTAAGAGTGACAAAAATGTGATGGGAGGAAAATATCATGCATCAAATGGGATATATATATAGTATTATATAAGTTATTTTATAATTAAATAATTTATTATTGACACGAACACAACATAATTAAAAATGGCATAATTCAAAAATAATACAATTGAAATGACACAACACAATATCGGATTGAATTTGTTACATTATTTTCAAAGAACAATATTATTGAGACATAATTTATTATGGCATTTGTATTAATTGTAAGTCCCAACAAATAAACTCAAATTTTTAATGCTAAATAACATTGTTGATTTCCAAAACAATCACATTTAACAGGAAAAGTTTACACGTTTTAATCTGTTAAAACGACCAAAGTGTGATTCACCCAAAAACCAATAATCAAAAATTATTTTTTCATAGGGCATCAAGTTTTCATATCACTGTCCTACGTAGATACACGTCAACTTCCAGTCCAAGACATTAATACTGTGGAATGGAATACTTTCCTGGTTCTGTAGACCCCACACTATAGTCAGATTATGAGAAATGAATTAAGGCTTATGATTGTGGGATTGCAATACAATCGCAGGAAAAGATTCACAACATCTATATAATAAAATAGAAGAGGATTTAAAATTTTATCTTACACACATTTTTCTCTTTAAAACCATCTTATCACACCCATCATCTCCCTCTTAGCGTTACTTTGTACACCCAATACACAGACACTGCCACACACAAGTTGTCAGCCCCCTCCCTCTCTATGCGAAACCCCTACCCCCATGCCCCCCTCTCTCTCTCTTTCTCTCTCTCAAAGCACACACACTGCGCCAAACGCCATCGTCGCCTCTCAGCCACAGCGCCAAATGCCACATGCCACCGTCGCCACCACGCAGCTCTCAAGATCCCTCTCTAACTACTATCTATAATAAGTCAAATGAAGTGTTTTGTCTTACACAGTGCCTTTTATTCTATATAATATGTCTGCCAAAACAATGACTTCTAATATGTTTCCCAATAAATGTAAGTCCACTTAATTCATGGATTTAACTTCAATATAGGGATATAGTTGTTATAGTTTTTCCCGAAGACACGTGTATTTGTATTGAAGGTTTATGGAAGTTCTTATGTGAGCAAGGTTGTCTATAGGTTGTCTATATGTGCATGCTTAAGTTTTAGTTTTACGTGAGCAAGGTTGCTTGAGTTCTCACGTGTGTGTGTGTGAAGAGAACTGTTGTTTTTTCTATGTTGGATGTGGTGTATAGTTGATATTCAAACTTTTGTGCTCCTATTGTGGGTTAATATTTTTATTTATTTTTTTGCGAATGCCAGTATTGGACCCAAGCATATATCATGTAGTTCTTTTGGAACCTGGATCATAATTCCAAGTTCTCAGTTTGGAAGTCATCCCAATAATTCATTGCATCTCATATTTTATCCCATTATTTGACATCACTTCGACTTTTTCTTCCATTGTAGGATTCTTTGATAGAGATTTCAACTATAGATGCATCTAAATTGGAACATCAAGTTGTTGTCTCGAGCATAGATTAAGAATGGTAGTAACATGAAGAAGTATGGTAATTTGTCATAGGTGTTCTTCTAAACTTAAAATAAAGTGATTATTTATTTTTTTTGAATGAGTACATGTTCTTATACACATGCACACAATACACCATACCCACATGCACAAACACACGCACACAACACACCATACCCACACGTACAAACACACGCACACAACAATGCTCTCAGCCTTGTTTCAAAATTTTGACTCTTTAATTTGTTTCGAATTAGTAGAGAGACATTAAATTTTGGGGGTTTTATATTTTTGGTTCCAATTTGGATTAAACATATTAATTGTGTTTATGTTTACTATTTATCTGCTTGGTTTATGGGTTACATAGTGAATGAGCAAGATTGAGTAATGGGCAATTGTACTGCTTTGACAGTATGGAGGATGGTAAATTTTGGTTTTTTTGGTGATGTTCTTGTTGAATTTGTTGCTTAATTCGATGAATGAGTTTTATGAATAATTTTCATAGCTGAATAATTGTGTTGATTTTTCTGGGCATTGGGAGAAAATCTTAAACTAGGGTTAATTTCTAGAAGCGTTTTGTATGTGTTGTTTGGTATTAGTGAGCATGGGATGTGTTTGATGAAGTGTCCAAATGGTTAACTTGCATTATAGATGTTTTGTATTTTTTCTTTATAAAACTGCATGTTTAAAGAAATGACCATATAACATGTATCTTCAACATGTATGCATTTTAATTGGTTGCACTAATGCACATAAAGCAATTTTAGGGGGTTTCGCCATTTTGGGTGGGGGTGGAAGCATTTTCCCAGCTGGGGAAGGGAAGCATTGCCAGTTTAGGTTTGGGATCCAAGTACTTGATAAAATGCACAAAAATAATTATTTTAATGTAGTGAAGATTTTTCATCCCTTTTGCTTGGAAATAAAGACAGCATCATGGGACATATTTATGATCCATCTACGTTCCTTTTAGGCATTATAAGTGGTTTAGTATTTTTGTCATAATCTATAATGAAATGAATAGCCTTGAAATTCCTATATAATCCTTATATTAGTATCTTTCTTACTTTATACAGTTAAAACTTAATTGATAATTTGGGTGTTTTATAACTTTTCAATTTTGGGTGGGATTTTTTTTTTTTAAAATCTTGCAATTTAGTAATTGATTTTTTATTTTCACAGTTAGTCGCGAGAAATTTATTTTTATGAAAGGATCCAATTTTAACTTTGATATCGACTATGGAATCAAGGAAAAATTGGTGTTATGCCACTACCTGTCATTGTTTAAAGCAGTGGGTGGTCTCTATTGGTTGTCGAAAAGTATGCATTTAAACTTCTTTATAATTAGGGTTTGATGGGTAATTAGTTTTATAGGTATTGTTTTGTTAATATATATTTTTTTTGTTTAATTGAAAATGGGTTGTGGTTTGATTTCATCTTTCAAGTTTCAATTGCTTCATAAGATTATGAAATGACCCAAGCTGGGTTTGTCCAATTTGAATATTTTGTTTACTTGAAATTTGATGATTGACTTAATGTTTAATTAATAGATTGATGGTTGTTTCATGCTAAAGCTAATTGCAATGGATTGATTATGGCATCGACACAAATAACTCTACTGACAAATTGTTTGAAAAAAAAATTAGATGTTAAGTTTATTAGGAGGATGAACCCACCCACCTAAGTGTTATACCTAAAACTATGGGTATTTAAAAATTCCTATAAATGATGGTCGAGAAACATTGATTTTTTTTTCGTGTTTCCCGGACAATTAATTTTTGATGATTCATTATTCATGTGGAAGATTGAAAGGTGGTGTTTTGAGATTATAAGGGCTTCAATTGTGCTCTACTTTTGCATCAAAAAGGGGTTGGAAGGTGGTGAACGATTGGCTGGGCAGTGACGTTATAGGTAAGGACCCTTGGAAGTCTTTGCTCATTTAGGTGATATTGTTGTTAATAATTGACAATTGTTGTATCCATTGATGCATTTTTTATTGATTTAGTTTCATAAAAGAAGGATGGAAATATGATGAATGAATACAAACTTTAATGTGGACCTGTTATAATCTTGAGTGACAACCAATTTTCTTTTATTTGTTTTTTAACACGAATGATTCTCTTTGTAGTATCAATTGCTTATGAAATTTGTTTAATACTATTTGTGCCCTAAGAGCGCATGGAATAAATTGTGCTTGGTTGGAATACATTGATTTTTTTTTCATTGCTCATTTTATAGAGTAATTCATTGGGTCGGGGGAGTTGGTATTTATGCGGTGCTCCACATTGTTTTATCTTAGTAGTTTGGTTGCTGATATGTTTGAGGATGAAGAAAAATAATTAAAATAAAATAAGTATATTGTATACCATTAATTATGATATGATTTTTGGCATTTAGTACCATAGTCAATCCTCGGTGTTGTCAATGAATGAAGTTAACTTATTTGTAATTCGACTGATACTTGAATGAAGTTAACTTATTTTAATTTCATCTCATTTTTCCTCATTGATGATATTTTTGTATTGCATGGTGCCTTTAGGCATAGATATTAGCTAGGTAAATTGTTATGTTGTGTTTGTTGGTAAATTGTTGTTTGGACTTTGGAGGAAGGATTGTGGTACGAATGGTTAACATTATGATGTTGATTTAGGTATGATTATGAGATATATAACGTTTATATACATGTTGAGATTTTTCTAAGCATCTATTTTCAGAGAAAACTCTGTCGAAATTTTTTAAAAAACTTGAGAGAACTAGATTGATTTCAATTTCTTTAGTTAAAATAAATGAAGGAAAAATTATTTCAAATTGACGGTGCTTTTTTAAGTTGTAAAGTGCCTTTGAATTGATACAATAACATTCAGGGTTGTAATGGAGAAAAATTTTGATGAAACCAATGATAGATGACCTATTTTGATAAATTAGATTAAAAAATGACCCATTTTGCAAGTGTACTGTATAATTACGTTTTGTGGTCATTCTTTGATCTTATAGTTAATGTTATTATTATTTTTTTGGGGGGGGGGGGNGAAACCCCTACCCCCATGCCCCTCTCTCTCTCTCTCAAAGCACACACACTGCGCCAAACGCCATCGTCGCCTCTCTGCCACAGCGCCAAATGCCACATGCCACCGTCGCCACCACGCAGCTCTCAAGATCCCTCTCTAACTACTATCTATAATAAGTCAAATGAAGTGTTTTGTCTTACACAGTGCCTTCTATTCTATATAATATGTCTGCCAAAACAATGACTTCTAATATGTTTCCCAATAAATGTAAGTCCACTTTATAAGATAAGAAGTACCATTGGACCAAATAGTTGTATTTAGGCAATACTATGGGTTAATTTTGCTATACTTTTTGTATTAGTTTGTAAATGGTTCGAAATAGGTAGGACAATAGTTATTGTTATTGTGTTTTTTTGGTAATTGACAAATAGTTATGTTTAAGCATAACAATGATTAATATTATAATATTTTGTGGTAGTCAGTAAATAATTATGTTTAGACAAGACAATGGTAAAAACTATTATGTTGGTGTGGTATTTGGTGCTTAGTTGGAGCTAGAAATGCATATGACATAGTTTGGGTACGATTATGAAATATATAAATTTTGTAGACAAGTTGAAATATTTGTAGCTGATAAAATTGATCAATGAGAATAGAGAAGAGAAAGAAAGAATATATTATTCATAAAGGAAGTCTGTCATACACATCTTAACTTAGAAATACACAAAATAAGTCTTATATAGTAGGACAACACAATATAAAAAAATGCCTAAACTACCCTTAGTATTAATACTCTAACACCCTCTCTCAACCTCATGATGTGGTAGAAAACATCAAGAGTTTGCCAAGAAGAAATCTAAAATGTGCTATGGTGTGAGACTTCATAAAAAAATTCGCTATCTGCAGTGTGGAAGTAAGAAAGGGGAGAGTGATGGTGTTGTACTGCAGATGATGGCGCACAAAGTGACAATCAATCTCAATGTGATTTGTGCACTCATGAAAGACCGAGTTATGAGCAATCTGAATAGCATTGGTGTTGTCGCAGAACATAGGAGTAGGAGAAGATATCGAAATGCCAAGATCAGCAAGGAGCCATTGTAACTAGACTATCTCAGCTGTAGTAGATGCCATAGCACGATACTCAGCTTCAGCAGAAGAACGAGAAACAATAGTTTCTTTCTTGTTTTTCCAGGAAATAAGAGAATTTCCAAGAAACAAGAAGAAACCAGTGGGAGACTTGCGATCCATAGAGTCACCAGCCCAGTCAGCATCAGAGTAAGCCTAGAGTTCCATAGAAGAAGAGTGAGGAAATAGTAAACTCTGATGTAGAGTACCACAGAGATACCAAAGAATGCGAATAGGGCAGCCCAGTGAACGGTAGTGGGTGAGGCAACNGATTAATATTATAATATTTTGTGGTAGTCAGTAAATAATTATGTTTAGACAAGACAATGGTAAAAACTATTATGTTGGTGTGGTATTTGGTGCTTAGTTGGAGCTAGAAATGCATATGACATAGTTTGGGTACGATTATGAAAAATATAAATTTTGTAGACAAGTTGAAATATTTGTGGCTGATAAAATTGATCAATGAGAATAGAGAAGAGAAAGAAAGAATATATTATTCATAAAGGAAGTCTGTCATACACATCTTAACTTAGAAATACACAAAATAAGTCTTATATAGTAGGACAACACAATATAAAAAAATGCCTAAACTACCCTTAGTATTAATACTCTAACACCCTTTCTCAACCTCATGATGTGGTAGAAAACATCAAGAGTTTGCCAAGAAGAAATCTAAAATGTGCTATGGTGTGAGACTTCATAAAAAAATTCGCTATCTGCAGTGTGGAAGTAAGAAAGGGGAGAGTGATGGTGTTGTACTGCAGATGATGGCGCACAAAGTGACAATCAATCTCAATGTGATTTGTGCACTCATGAAAGACCGAGTTATGAGCAATCTGAATAGCATTGGTGTTGTCGCAGAACATAGGAGTAGGAGAAGATATCGAAATGCCAAGATCAGCAAGGAGCCATTGTAACTAGACTATCTCAGCTGTAGTAGATGCCATAGCACGATACTCAGCTTCAGCAGAAGAACGAGAAACAATAGTTTCTTTCTTGTTTTTCCAGGAAATAAGAGAATTTCCAAGAAACAAGAAGAAACCAGTGGGAGACTTGCGATCCATAGAGTCACCAGCCCAGTCAGCATCAGAGTAAGCCTAGAGTTCCATAGAAGAAGAGTGAGGAAATAGTAAACTCTGATGTAGAGTACCACAGAGATACCAAAGAATGCGAATAGGGCAGCCCAGTGAACGGTAGTGGGTGAGGCAACAAATTGACTCACAATGTGAACAACATAAGAGATATCCAGATGAGTGACTGTAAGATATACTAAACTCCCAACAATAGTCCGATAGAGGGTTGGGTCAGACAAGGGAGTACTATCAGACGAAGAGTAACAAACATTGAGCTCTAAAGATGTTTCAACTGTCCAATTATCTGATAAACGAGCTCCTTCAATAACATCTGAATTATACTTGGATTGAGAGAGAAGATATCCTTTATGAGAGGAAACAATCTCAATACCCAAGAAATATCTAAGTTGTCCCAAATCTTTCATCTCAAAATGGTCCTGCAACTGGGTTTTCAATAAGCATATGCCAGTAGTGTCATCACCCGTAATAATCATATCATCAACATATAGTAAGAGAATAATAGAATTTGAGGAAGTAGATCATAAAAAGAGAGCAGAATCATGGTCATTGACATGAAACTCAAGGCATAGATAATCGAAGAAAATTTGACAAACCATGCCTTAAGAACTTGTTTAAGACCATATAAGACACGATGAATTCGACATACTTGACCAAAACTATAAGATAATCCAAAGGGGTGTCATAAAAACTTCTTCAGTCAAATCTCCATGTAGAAAAGTATTTTTCACATCCATTTGAGACAAACTCCATTGTCGAATAACAGCAACTGCAATCACGGTGCGAATAGTAGTCATCTTGGTAACAAGAGCAAAAGTCTCATCATAATTTAGACCATATTCTTGAGCAAACCCCTTGGCTACTAATCGAGTTTTATATCGTTCCACAGAACTATCCGACTTGATTTTTATCTTATAAACCCACTTACAACCAATGGTGCATTTACCATTGGTAAATGCACTAGCTCCCAGGCTCTGGTCTTATGTAAGACAGACAACTCCTCATCCATAGCCTGTTTTCAAAGTGGATCAAGTAAAGCCTCCTTATAGGAGGAGGGTTCAGATAGAGAATGAATAGAAGTCAGAAAAGAACAAAAGTCAAAAGAATAACAAGTATTACTCCAACCAAACCTATTTGGACATTTGCGAGAGTGTTGAAGATAGTGTGGGGTATGATCCACAGTATCTTAACCTGATTGGGTGGTCGGAGGAGAAAGGAGAGGCACTGCATCTAGATAGGAGATAACTGGAGTCTTGCGAACATATATATGCACAATAGGGGGACGAGTAATAGTCGACTCAGAAGATGAAGGATTTGACACAGGTATATCACCAACATATGTGTCATGAGGAACATTAGTAGAAAAGGGATCAATGTATAGTAGGTCAGACTTATTCAATGAGGAAGAACTAGATGGAATTGAAAAGAAAGGAATATGCTCTATAAAAACAATATGACGAGAGACATAATGTTTGTGGGTTATGGGATTATAACAACGATACCCTTTTTGACCCTCACCATAACCAAGAAATACACATAAAGCTAAACGGGTAGAAAGTTTGGTACAAAAAACACTAGGGAGCAAAACAAAGTAGGTACAACCAAACACACGTAAAGAAAAATAGTTAGATAACTTACCACATAACTTTTCAAATGGAGAGACTCCAGATGTGAGCATAGTAGGAATGATGTTGATCAAATGAACTGCTATCAAAACTATTTCTCCCCAAAAAGTGCTGGAAACATGTGTTGGTAAAAGAAAGAAACGTGTTGTCTCTAGAATATGATGGTATTTTCATTCAGCAACACCATTCTGTTCAGGTGTGTTAGTGCAAGAGGATTGATAAAGTGTACCATCAGATTTCAACAGATCATGAAAAGAAGTAAGAGTGTATTCACCTCCTTGATCACATCGAAAATATTTAATGACTGCGGAATATTGAGTGCATACCATGTTACGAAATGTAGTGAAGATGGAAAAGAATTCAGACTGACGTTTCATCAAGAATACCTAACAGTACTTGGTGTAATCATCAATAAATGAAACATAATATTTGGACCCTCCTTGTGTAGGAATAGGAGCCGGTCCCCATATATCAGAATGAACAAGATCAAATGGTGCAAGAGAACAAGTAACACTTTTATTGAATGACACTGCACTAAATTTAGCCAACTTGCATCCACTACAATCAGAAATGTCATGACTTTCTAAACTACCCAAACTACCAGTCGAAGCTAAAAATTTTAAACGAGAATAAGAAACATGACCAAGACAAGAATGCCATAAATAAAAACTAAATAACTTTGGACTCAAACAAAAAGAAGATAAATCAATAGTAAAAGCAGCAACATCAGCATCTGGGACATGAAGCTTCTCCAACACATATAATCCGTTCTGTCTACGGCCTGTCCCAATAAGCTTTTTGGACCGTGGATCCTGCATAACACAACTAGAGGAAGAGAAATGAACCAAAAATCCAGAATCAAATAGTTGACTGACTGAAAGTAAATTCCAAGTAAGTTGAGGAATATAATAGACATCTGAAAGTGTAATGTTGGAAGAAATAATTGTCCCAACACCAGCTAATGACATTTGAGAACCATTGGCAATAAGGATTGTTAAAGATGGAGGAGAAACAATAGATGCAAACAAAGAAAAGTCACTGGCCATATGATGTGTGGTACCTAAGTCAAAGACCCAGGCGGTTCGAGATATACCTGAAGGACCTGAGCTGAACGAACCTATAGTGGGAGAAACTGTGAGAGCAGCAGACTGATGAAGAGAGAAACTTTTGTAGCTGATCTGCAAGCATAGTCAAGTTGGGAGCTGATGAGGCTGACTTATCCATTGGTGGTGCTACGGCTGCTGTATGACGATCTCTGGACTTAAATGACTGTTTTGAGATCCTCATGTATTCTTGTTCATCAACTTTGGACATTGGGCCTTCCAGTGGCCCTTTTCACGACAGAAGCTACACTTATCAGAAACAACTCTACTTCGATATTTATTTTGGGAATTATAGGTCATTTTGGAAGGAACAACCAAGATAGTCTGATTTGGTAGTGGAAGAAGACATTTTCCAGAAAGGATTTTAAGGCGAACCTCTTCAGCTAAAAGCTCATTAACAACTGCATCCGCTGAGGGGAGTGGGTGACGATAGAGAATGGAACCAAGAAGTCCCTAGAAGTTATCTCTAAGGGCCATCAAGAATTGAACCAGCCACTGTTCTTCTTTGAAGGTGCGATATGTTATATTAGTGCTCAACTCAGTGGGTTTAGTAAGTGCTAGCTAATCCCAGAAGCCAATCATAATAGAGTAGAATTCTTGTATGGTTTTGTCCCCTTGACCCGCATCTCGAATCTCATGCTCTAGATGATACCTTTTTGCAAAATTAGACTGAACAAAAGGTGTGGCCAAATAATTCCAAATTTCCTTAGCAGTGGTAAACTTGGGTAAATAAACCCCAATGGTTTGATCAACTGAGTTATTAATCCATGTGATAATTTTTGCATTGTTGATATCCTAAGTACTCTTCAAATCAGCATAATGTTCTACCTTAGTATCAGTTAGAGGTTGTACAACACCACTAATATAATTCCACATGTCTTTCCCCAATAATTTTTTTTTCATAACATAAGCCCAATAAACATAATTTCCACCAATTAGTCTCACACTAATGACTTGAAGTGAATCAGAGTGTCCACTTGCCATTGTAGTAACAATTATCAATAGGCACCACAGTCAAAGTCAAAGCACTCAAAACTCAGTAGCCCAAAGAAAGCAATAACACCAAATAAGCAAAAACCCAGCAGCCACCGAATAACAATCAACAACAAAAACCAACTGCCGAAGCAAGCCAAAAACCAGAATGTCGAAGCAATTCAAAAACCAGAATGCCGAAGCCACAATAAGAAGACCACCCACAACTCAGTTGAAGATTTGAAGATCAAAGCAACCCACAAAGACTTCGGCTACTGTTCTTATCGTGAACAGTAGCCCGACAGTTCGAAGCAGCAAATATACAACCAAAATCAAACCAAAAGCCTTCAAATCACACAAACAACCAGCCTATACTCTTAATCGCACCCTTTAGACTCAATTGGAAGTAAGTAATTCAAGAAAGACAACCCTAATTTACAGATCAAAAAATAGGGCTGAGATTTTTGAAAAAACATTCAAAAATTAGAAAATCCTATCCGATGACCTCCAAATCAACAAAAAAACATACCATTGAAAAACCCATGAAGAATCGAGTACAGTAGTACTTTCCTCGCTCCAGTCTAATGACGTCAGCCCTAGCTTGATGACGTCAGCCCTTGTTCAAAAGAGGTTGAAGCATCTGTTGTGTTCTTAAAAAAAATTTGAAGTATGCTAGGATCGAACAATGCTCTGATACCATGATAAAATTGATCAATGAGAATAAAGAAGAGAAATAGAGAATATATTATTCATAAACGAAGTCTGTAATACACAGTTTAACCTAGAAATACACAAAATAAGTCTTATATAGTAGGGTAACACAACATAAATAAAATGTCTAAACTACCCTCAATATTAATACTCTAACAGTGGCATCATATTTTTAGGGGATACTCTGTCGAAAATTTGAAAGTTTCTTACATTGAGGCTTTAACATTCCTTTTTTTTTTTTTGGGTACATCAAAAATTTAAACAAAAATCTACATAGAGTTCCTAGAAAAGGCTACACCAATCAGGTCAACCAACACATTCTTCGCTAATTGTGGAGGAGGAGCATGAAGCTCGACAAAATGATCCAGTTGTTGGACACCCATGTTAGCCAGAATATCAGCACACTGATTTCCTTCCTTGAGGGTGTGAACAATGGGGATGTGGTTCATCTCCATAAGCCTTCTACAATATGAAATAATGCCTTTGTTCGGGTGAGTATCCTCCGATTCCATGGACAGAAGTTTGGCTGCTTCAAGCGAATCGGTTTTCACTATGATCTGTGTGATTTTCCTCCTTTGAACAAGCTCCAGCTCCCTTGGAGATAGCCCATAGCTCCACTTGTAAGCTGGTAGTGTCCTCGGTCTGCCCATAGAAGCCAACAATCCATTTTCCTTGATCACTTCTAATAATTCCTCCCATTCCTGCAGGTCCTGGGTTGCCTTTGGAGCATCCTTCTGTGTTCAATTTATTCCAACTTGTATTGGGAAAAGACCAACAATGAGTCTAGAAGAGGCATTATCAGAGACAATATGAACATTATGAAAAGTTTTAACAGTATCAAGAGCCAGCAATTTCGCTTCCTTAGCAACAATTCTTGGAGGAGTTACAATATTTGAAATGCTTTCCCTATTCCTATCTTTCCATATACACCATGCAATACAAACACACACAACAGGTCAATTAATTCCTTTCCAATTTGTAATCATTCTGATTATAAAATTCAGCTTAATCCCATCTTGTAACCCTTGCAGCTGAGCAATATCCTCCCCTTTTGACAAATTGAATAATTTCCAAACTCTTTGAGCTTTAGGACAGGAAAAAATAGCATGCAAAGAGGTTTCCTTGGAGTATTTACATCTAGAGTAGGTAGCCTCAGTTACCATATTCCTTGACACTCTAAGATTATTAGTGTGGATTCTATCATGTTGAATAAGCCACAAGAACTGTTTCAATTTCTGGGGAAGATTCATTTTCCAAATCCAAATCCATTCAAGAGAAGGAAAGTTACGTGGATTGGACCTAGTGAGCAATTCAAATGCTGCCTTTGTTGAGAACTTCCCATTGCAGGAAAGACCCCAACAAATGGTATCCTGAAAATCTGTAGATAAAGGGCAAAAAATGTGTAAAATATCATGCAAATTGGAGTGAGGAAGAATACTTACCTCTGGAGATTCCAATTACCTCTATCATCAATGAAGTTTGCTACCTTTTTGTTGAGATTCAAATGAGTTGTATGAGTAACCTATTGCACTAGAGGGCCATCTCCCCGCCACCAATCCATCCAAAAGTTAATATGTTTACCATCACCAATCAACCATTTTGAACCTAGGTCCACTAAGTTTTTAGTCTTTCCTATTGCTCTCCAAGTTGGCGAACTAGCAGGTTTGATCTTCCAATTACTATGTTCCTGATCAACGTATTTATTGCTGATCACTTCAGCCCAGAGGGCTTTATCTTTATTCTTCATTTTCCAGCCTAGTTTTGAGAGCAGGGCTAGATTATTATCCTTACTCTTTCTTAAGCCCAACCCCCCTTCCTTCTTCGGAGAGCACACCCTATTCCAATTTACTATGTGAGTCTTTTTCTTCCTTGGTGTATCTCCCCACATAAAATTTCTATTAAGTCTGTCAATCTGGTTACAAGTTGCTTGAGGGAGTCAATTAGTCTGCATTACATGATTAGAGATAGTGGAAGTAATATTTTTAACAAGAGTTGTTTTACCTGCCAAGGAGAGTGTTTTGGCCTTCCACCCATTAAGTCTATTCTGGATCTTCTCAATGATGAATTTGAATTGATCATTGGAAGATCTATTATGCAAAATTGGAATACTTAAGTATTTTCCAAGATCATCTGTGGGGGTGACCCCACATTTATTGCTAAGAAACAGTGCATGGCTTTTACTTATGTTGAGAGAGAAGAAAATCTTAGACTTATTCAGGCTAATTTTCTACCTAGACATCGAACATAA
Organism: Ilex paraguariensis; assembly: GCA_963454935.2. Lineage (NCBI taxonomy): Eukaryota > Viridiplantae > Streptophyta > Magnoliopsida > Aquifoliales > Aquifoliaceae > Ilex > Ilex paraguariensis. Next base: position 36,221 of record CAUOFW020004269.1, on the reverse strand, counting down.
GTCTTCAAGCACATCTCTGATCATAAGACGATCTCTTTCAGTAGCTCTAGAAAACAATATAATATCATCAACAAAAATTAAGTGGGTGATAAGTGGACCTTTTTTGGAAGTTTTTAAACCTCTCCATTTCCTTCCTTGGACTTTTTCAAAAATTAATTGTCCTAGTCGTTCCATACACAAAAAAAAAAAAAAGGGGGATAGGGGATCCCCTTGACGCAAACCTCTCCTAGACTTGATAGGCTCCAAGGGGGAGCCATTCCAAAGAATGAAAAGGGTTGACCCTATAACACAACTCATGATGATATCAATCCAAGACTGTGGGAATTTAAAATCAATCAATGTTTTATAAAGAAAATTCCAGTTAATTCTATCATAGGTTTTTTCAAGATCAATTTTAATAACCATTCCTACAGTCTTTCATTTTTTCCTCTTTAGAGAGTGGATAATCTCATGTGTTATTATAACATTATCAATTGTTTGTCTGCCTTGGATAAAACTACACTGATTAGGATTGATAAGCTTATCAAGGAATGGTCTAAGTCTCAAAACTAGAAGNGGATCTGAGTTTACTTGTGACTGTTGAGAGTTATCATCTGTAACGTTTCTCGTCCTTTGGTTCTCCTCTCTAATCGGGCTAAGGTTTCTGGTAACCATTGGAGGAATTTTACCTATACTATGAGGACAGTAGGCTTCCATATGTCATATCCTCCCACATCCAAAGCAAACGGTGTGCAAACACTCATATTCAACTCTGAAAATTCTTGAACCCAACTTGTACTGCGAATTTAGAGGTTTGCTATGAGATCTCTCTCCACACACACTCTAGCAAATTTTCCTCTCTCAGTAGCTGCTGTTTTAATGCTCACCTTGATTGGCTTACTTAGTGCTTTTGGAATATGGAACAAGGTTTTTTCATCATAGTACTCAATCGGGAGTTCTGAAAGCCTTACCCAGATTCCGATGGTAATCTCAAAAGCCCTAAAAGGAATAAAATCAGGTTCTCACTTTCTGACCGTTAGGTAGTGATTCATAATAATCTATGGACCTTTAGTTGAGACTTTGAAGCAGTCTTTCTTAGATTAGAATTTAAACAAGAAGAAACCATTATCCAAATCAATTGCTTCAAAATCATTCTGGAGGGCCCAAATATTCCTAACCTTCATAAACAATATTTTGTATCCAATGTTTTTTCCAAGAAGTTTTACTAGCAACCCATCTTTCTATCTNCTTAACCTTCATAAACAATATTTTGTATCCAATGTTTTTTCCAAGAAGTTTTACTAGCAACCCATCTTTCTAGCTATTTCAGATGCAAAGTAGAGTTCTCTAGGGTAGTCTTATACATGTGCAGGACTCATCAGAGGTGTCGATTAAACCTTGTTTGATGACCCCCAAATGACCAACCTCAACCTCCCTTGTTTGATCCTTTTTAGGCACTTCGGCGTCTTCGTCATCAGAGAGTTCACCATACACAGCTTCATCAAAATACAAAGTATTTCTATCTTCCAACAAGCCAGCCATATAATTTCTTGGCTTAGGATCAGAAGTAGTCTCAAGATTTTCAATCATATCTTTCTCCTCTTCCACAATTCTTATGGTTGCTGGGTCCACTAACATTACATCTTCAGATGAGGTCTAATGGCATTCTTTTGATTTTCTTGGTACTACATTGAAGGTGATCGTCCTCCTCTATCGATCGAGGCGGATGACCCTTAGGATCCTCATCCATCGAGGAGAAAGCCAGATCCAGATGGAAATGAAAGCATTTTGATTTACTTTATTTCACGAAAGTCATGACATTAAAAATTCAGTTTAGACTTTCAGCTTAATGTGTGCCTATATTCATTATTTGATTGTTTCATGTTCAAGAACAATGTTCATTTTTTTTGCATTGCACAAGGCCTTCAAGTACAGGTTATGAAGATAGTTTAGGCTTTTAACTTAGTATGCATTAGAGTTCAGTACTTGATTATTTTGTGCTCAAATTCAATGCTTGATTTTTTTTTGAATTACATAGTATCTTCAAACACGGGTTATCTCTAGTACATTAATATATTATGTACTAGTGTCCTGCGATGCACATGTATTTTTTTTGCCATTTTTTAGATTTTGCTTAAGGAGATAGATACAAAATAATACTAAATTCTTCAATAAAAAATAATTTATACAAAAAATTTTATAAAATAATAGGTAGTTTGTGAGGTGTTCAAAGGAGATTACAAAAGACATATGGTAGAGTGCAATTGGAATAAGCCTTAGTATGGTAATTCCAAAAAATTAAAACTTTAGAAAATTAGAAAATGTGGAGGAAAGACTTTTCAAGTTTTCTCTCTCCTAATTTGTTTGTTTTATAGATATACTATATGTCTATCCCATTCTATGCATGGAATTATAATTCGTGTCTTTTTTATTTATTTTTTATTTGTTTCTTTCTTGTTATCACTTGAGAAGTTAGATAAATAGTTATAGAAATTTTTCCGATGATAAAAAAATAATTTAGTTGAATCAAATTTGAAAGGATAGTAGTTGGCTATTGCGGAGTTGAGGGTGTTTACAACTGACACATGTTATCGTCTAATTGAATGAAGCCTTAGGTTTTGAATTAAAAGAAAATTAAATTCTAAGAATTTCAAAAACAGGGAGGGAAGACTTTGCATGCCCAATAATCTCTAAATTGTTATATGTATATGCGTTATGGCTCCATATATTCTTTCATTTTTTATTTATTTTTTTCTCTTTCACCTTGTTACTTAAGAGGGTAAAAAAAAGAGTTAAACTAAATTATTGAATAATAAAAATAATTTTATGCAAATAAATGTGAAAAGAATAGTGGATAGTTAATGGGGGAGTTGACGGGTGGTTACAAAAGACATATGGTAATGTGATTGGGGCAAGACTTAGTATGATAATTAAGCATTCTCCCTTTTAATTTATTTGTTTTATATATATAGATAGACAAATATAGATATATAGATTATATAATATATTTTTATTATACGGTAAGTGTATAATAATATATTATATACTAAAAAATTGTATATTGTAATATTTATATTTATTGTATATATGTATTATTTATTACGTGGGTAAATGTGTATCATATATAATAAGTGGATAATATGTGAGATTGTCAGGATTAATATAATAAAATAACAAATTCTCTCACTTTCATCTGCAGACAAACTCTTACAGGGGGGGGGGTGTAAGTGAAATTTTTGATATTGTAGAGAGTGCTTAAAGATAAGATATTCTATTGGGGTGTGGATTAAATTTTCACTAATTTTATTGGATCTCTAGTGGTTGATGGTCCCCTTAGCCGAGCCATTCTATGTTGAAAAGAGGCACTTGATCATCAATTTACAATATCACGCAATATGCACATACAAGTATTTAATACATAGTCCTTTGGTAAACAATATATACAAATTTCATATGCAAATTCATGATTCATAAGTGAGATACTTAACCAACCACATGCAGCACAAATTAAATAAACATCGAGGAGGGATTTTAGTCTCATATATCCTAGCGCATATTTGTTCAGTAGAATCATCATTTGCTTATTGTAGGTCTGTTGATTCCCGTCTGAGACACCATCTATTTGAAGGAGGTGCACATATTAATTATATAAGTAATGATGGTTAAGATTTGTTGAAGCCCAACATGGTGAGAAGAATGCCAAGATAATCAAATCTGTAAATTGACTTAAAGAGCTGCAACTTGTGGTCATTCCATGGAGGGTATCTGAACCAAAAGTCTGTTAGGAAGCTTCTACTTAGAACTGCCTTTTCATGGGTGAAGTTATCAAAAGAGAATTTTCCATGGTACTTGCCAAATCCACTTTCACCAGTTCCTCCAAATGGGATAGTATCTGCTGCATACTGCACTCATAGCATAGCAGGCAGACAAGATCAGAAAAGAAATAAAAAACTATTTTCAAGAAAGCAGCAATTAAGTCACTGATGAAATACCTGGATTACAGCGTCATTAAATGTCACACTTCCTGAAGATGTCTCAGATATCACCCTTTTCTTGAATGTTTCATTGTTGGTGAAGGCATAAATAGTGAGAGCCTTAGGCCTTGACTTGATAAATTGAATACTATCTTCAATTTTCGACAACTGCCAGAAAAGGGGGAGGAAAATGCCATATATTTTTGTTTCTTCAATTACGTACGAATGTGTCTGGAAATATTTATATAGGCTTTTATTTTAGTATGATAAATGGAGTACTGCTTACTGTAATTACTGGAAGCAATGGCCCAAATATTTCTTCTGTCATAATTGCAGACGTGGGAGGAGGATCCACCAAGATAGTGGGCTCAATGAACCTGTGGTCACATGAATGAACATTAATAAAACTTCTATCCAATATGGAGTTAGATCATCTTTCCTGCACTTTATTTTCTTCTCTCCTTTGTTTTTGGTAGAAGGGACGAAAAGTAAGAAGGGTTAATTTTTTTTATGTTTGGTAGGATGAAAAAATAGAAAGATATATCTATATATATTAAATGATATAGAAGTAAATAACATACATTTTAACATACATAATTAATTTTTTATCCTAATTTTGGATGGATTGATTTTGGTGAGTTAAAAAAAAAGTTCATCCAGCCACTTTTTTATTCTTTCTATTTTTTTCTTTCTTTATTAAACATGATGTTTTATTTATCTCTCAAACTTTTCATCATTTTATTTTTTATCGCACCCAACAAATATTATTTTTTATTTTTTTGGGAGAAGGGGGAGAGAGAGAGAGGGGGAGGGAGACTTGAACCCTTGACCTCATAAAGACAAAA